>BJBW01003611.1:97768-119695 GCA_004320125.1 Scolopax mira
TTCACTACACTTCTGAGATTTTTTTATTGTTTTAAGTTACACAGTTACGGATGAAGATCTCCCAAGAGCTCATTGCACTGCAGTCTCCAACACATCAACCTCTCTTACAGGACCACCTTTTTCCCCTACTGCCTTCCTAATTATTAAAGGCATTTATGATGGTCAGTTCACTCCAGGCAGCATCCCCAGAACCTCTTAGCAGGTAACATGAAAACAAATAAGTATCTGTTTTTAGTATTTCACTAAAACTAAACACTCGTGCCAAACTCAAGGCAGTTTGGTGCAGCCCAACAGAGCTACAACATGTTCTGCTTCACTCTCCACCCATACTTTTGCCCTCGGGAATGCTATCATTCCTACTTTGCATGGCTTTCTCCCACTTCTCTCCAGCTTCAGTCCCCAAATCACACTTTTTGAAAAGCAATATTTAACATAGAGACAAATGCACATCACAAGCCCCAGTCAAAACATTCAGTAAGGGCTGAATGCTTTTAGAAAAATTTATAGATTTACAATGGTGGAATCCCAGACCTTTTGGTTCCACATTTAATGTCACTTGAACGTCTGTAAACCTGGCTGATATGCCTAACTTTACCTGCTAATACATATATATATGGAATCTGATGTCTGGCTTTACTACTAAACAGGGAAAACAAGGTAACATAAACCACTGTGTCACTTGCTCCTCAGTAGGAAGTCTCACCAATGGACCTTTTACAACTCTTCTCCTAATAATCTTTACATTAAAAAGGTTTTAGCTCTAAGGAGATAAAGCTCGAATGACCCAATGTGGGCAATAAATCACAAAGGTTATCTATACATATTCTGCCCTGCAACTGGCACTGAAATAAGTCAGTAGAAGAGGCACTAGAAGCCACTGCTCTTCTTGGATGCCAGAGGAAAACTCCTTCCCCATCCTGACCATCATCGAGTCACAGCACCATGAGCTGCTGCCCATCTGAAGAACCATAAAGCCTTCAAACATGTGTGATCCACGTGTTGAAGAGCATCAGCTGAGATACCTGTCTGCACCACAAGGGAAGCACCTCAGCATTGGGAATAGGATTGGAAACCACAAGCAATTCCAGTGCAATACACAGATTTACACAGATATAAAATCAAGTGTAGGTGGAAGCAGAAACAAGTCCTGGCTGATAAAAAAAAAAGATAGCACTTAAATAACAAGTTGCAGCTTCACAGCACTCAATAAACATTAACTAATTAATCCTCTCAGCATTCTACTGAGAAGACAAGCAAAGTAAGAAGCACTCAGAGAAAACTACTACTTGCACCAGGGTTGTAGAAAGACTTAGATACATTACATGGTTTAAAGTACAGCTTTGGAAATGGTGGAAATCAGGGCTTGCTAATCCAACTAGGTTGCTCCAGATGAGATTTACTTCAGCTTATTTTAGCCATATAGAGTTTACTAATCTAATGTGATTTGTAATCTAGATGTGAATTTAGATCAACTCTCTTAATGCTGAAATGACGAGATGAAGCAAAGCTGCTTTGTAACTGAGTAAGAGCGTCAATAGCACCATTTAGCATGGTTTCTTTAAGGTGCCTTAACCTACATAACACTTCTGCCCAAGCTCCCTGGGTGCCTTTTGTCCTCTGACAGTCTGGAAATGATGCCTAAAATGCTTGACCCATCTTAGACCATCTTAGTGTCACAAAGAATATTTAGATTGCAGAAGAGAGAAGGTCCAAGTTCAGCCCTCGAACTGGCAAACAGGCTACTTTCTCACAAAGAAAAGGAAACAGCAGGACAGCCAATATATCTACGTTTTACTGTATCCTGCAAGAGACCAGAGAGGAAAAAAAAAAAAAAAGTACAGTTTACTGCAAATGGACCTCTTCGCTCTTCATCAACACTGTTAAGAAAAGCTATTATTGTCCAAAAGGGATGCTGTTTAGACTCTGATAGATTCATTGTTCTCTGCTGTGTCTGGGACAGCATGAGCGGCTCTTCCCGCTGCTAACATGATTGAAGGAAGAACACAGTAATAAATATATGCCCATTAAGCCAGTGAGCCTCTTTTCACTTCACTGATACTAATGGGGAAGAAATGAAACAGTTTCAAAACAGCAAGTTGCCAAAACTGCATTTGGAAAGGCTGAGGAGTGAGAAGTCACAACTGACACACCACAGTTCATGCTCCGCCAACGCTCGCAGGAAGGGGCTGGCTGGAGAATAGCAAGTGTCTGTCTCCAAGGGACAATTTCAAAAAGCTGCATTTTTCCTCTCACTACAGATCATTCAGTTTGGGTTTAATTTTATTTATTATTTTTTTCTCCGACCACCCCCTTATGATGAAGGGATGAACCTTTCAGGGTAGAGTTTCTAAGGGTACAAAAGCAGGTAACGGAGATGTCTCGTGGGTATCCTGATTTGTAACAAATAGATATTCACGCATCTTAACGTGCATGTGTAAGTAAACATACAGTCAAATGAACAGACAGATTCCAGCAGTAAATCTCAGGACCTATGCTGGACTAGAAAACCTCCCAAGGTCCTCTCCAACCTGAATTAGCCTCCTATGGCAGACAAAGAAGATCTTGATGGATCAAAAAATCTAAACACGTGGTGTCTCAGAGCTGCAAGGATTCAAGTCAGCAAATGATCCACGGCTCAAAATGTTTAGTTTTGGTCTTATAATACCTGGATTAATTTCCTACCTCCATCACAGACTTATTTCATCTTCAGCAGCTCAAGCTGGTCTACGTTTATGGTACCACAGCCCCAACAGCCCTCCACATCTTAGGTGTGCACTTCCCGATGAACAGGCAACATGGCGCAGGCAGAAAATACTGGGAGCTGCTCGAGTCAAAAACCGAAGCATTTGGGGAGTGGAGGAAGGGAGCTTTAGTTTTTATTAAGATCAGCTCTCTGAACCAGCTGTGCCAGTGCAAGCGAGCAAGAAGGTGGGAACACATGGCCGGGAGGAGAGGAGGCAGAGACATGGCAGTGCTGACTTAGATCAGCTCACGCTGCCATGGCATCACACTTTCCCTTGCAATATTCTGGGCACAGAACAAATTCGTACCAGTTCACATATAAAGTTCAGGGAATGATAAATTTAATAGGCACCACCTTTATTGTGGGTGCGCATTTAAAGGCAGAGTCATCTCCGTAAGACTAACAGCTACATAGGTACAAGGGCTGCATTTAGGGAATTATTGAAGTTGTTAAATCCCTTATTGACCCTGTGCTGGCATTAAAAAATAAAAACCTTGCACAGCAAAAGCAACACTCACTCTTAAGGGTCCTTGTTCAATGCACACGAAGCGCCCTCAGATGCTTCTATTCTGTGGCTCTTTACCTCTCTCTGCTGGCAGGACCACAGGGAGAAGCTGGGGTGCCAGCCTGAGATCAGGACCGAAGGGACAGAGGGGAGGCAGAAGAGGACAATGAACCTTCATCGCCGTGTTTCTTAGACTGTAGCTACTTCTTGTTTAGATGCTAAGTTTTTAGTGGTATGGATCCACCAACGGGGCAAATCAGGGTTCTGATCCCAACTTGCTCATCGGCCTAATAGCGCTCCAAATATTGACCAGCAGCAGCCGAGGCAGCCCAGGCTACTCCTGTTCAATATTTGGAGCAATATTAGGCTGATAGCTTAGAAGTTATTTCTACCCCAGTTTTAAAAGGCAAAAATGATTCAGCACACAACGGAAAGGGCACATTTTGCTGGGCACACCAGCAGTGTATACTTCAAGCATGGAATTACCGCAGGGAATTCTAGCAAAGAAAATAAAAGCATAAGGCATTTTGGGGGAAGAGCTGAAAGACAAGGACAGCCTGAAGTTCATAATGAAATCTCCCCAGCATTGATACCTTACTGCAGCTCTTCCAAGGCAGGTCTTCAGTGCCTGATCACCATTGTCCACCTCCAATGTTCATCAGCCTTTAAAAGGGGGCATTTCTACCGTCCACATTTCTGCAGCACTGAGCACAAAAATCACACAGTAAAAAGCAGCTGTATCTTAAAATGGGAGTGATTTAAATCTCTCCATATCCGATAGCCACCGAGTGCTGCTTCCCTTAACTTTTACCACTGCTGACATGCCAGCATCAATCTGTTCCTCCAATCTGTGCTGGTCTGTTGGACAGGTTGGGAAAGGGACTCACACACAGAGGACACAGATGCAGTCCTACAAATTAGTGAAAGAAGCCTGAGGATAAAGGACAAAAGCCACATCATTATGCCCTGCAGTTGGTACAGCCTTTTGATTTGAGGCTAAACCTCAGCACCGACGCTCCCAAGCTAGAGAAAACGTCCGTTTTTGAGCGAGCTGGCTCTTCGTCCTTGTTTATCAGGCTGATATTTTACAGCCCTTGTTTTTATAGGGGAAAGTATTCCCTCAAATGAAACCTTTTTACTCCAGTGGAGATTCCCTCCAGGAGGCAGTTTGAGGAATTGCCTGCCCTGTTTAGAATTGGATATGTTACAGTCTATACCTTCTGCTGCAAATTGGCTCCCAGTGCACTTGTGTGTGTCATTTTCACCTACCCACTCGCAGATCGCACCAGCCACCGGAGCTTCGGGCGAAGGGCCGGATTCTGCCAAGCCCGGGAGCTGCCGGCGGAAACCGTCATTAAAAACCGCTTGGAGCAGTGGGCCTTTTAACACATTTCTCTCTTGCATTCCTCACAGACCGCTCCATGGCAAGCTGAAAAGGTTGCTTAAATGTAAATGAGGAGCACAAAGAACACAGAAGATGAAGAAAGCCTAGGAGAAGGACAACAATACAACAGTAGCTTTGGAGCTGGAAAAGGCAGACGTAAAGGACAACTGAACCAGTTTCTCCCATCAGTGTGAATCCTACACATTTCCTTACCCCCTCTTCTTTCTAAGAATCCTACTACTTTTTAACCTTCCTCCAGGACCAGGTGATGAAAAAGGATATATGCCATCAGGTGACACGCCGGCACTTCAAACGCACTTACCTTCTGCAGATGAAGCCAAATGAAGGACATGGTTGGATGCAGTCACCAAACAGAACCAAGCAATAGAAAGTTTACTGAACTCACCAGTTCTCTTGAAGTTTTCACAGCAAAAATTTGTACTGCTAAACCACTAGAAGAAACAGCTGTTTCTTCCATTAAACACTTCTGGATCCATGGAGTTCAATCACCCAATGCAGAGACATGCAGCCACCCAAAATCCCCCACCAGGAGACCAAACCTCCACAAAGTATTAAGGGAGTTTGTTATCCAAGCACGTTCTCCAGTCCTCTTAAAATATCTAACCCAAAGTACTTAGAGAACAGAAATACACCCCAAATGGTTGTGTTAGTAATAATATAATTTTTTAGAGAAAAATTATTAAATCGTAAGAGCCTGTCAGAAAGGAGCCTTAATTACAGTGTGAGACATTTCCACTACACAGAATGTTTTTGTTTGGTGGGATTTTAATAAGTGGAATGTGAAACACAACTTCTTATCTAACAAAAAAAGTCTGGCTCTTAAATACTCAAAGAAAAAGTTGGGTAAGTAACCTAAGCTGGTAAGTGGGGATCAGAGCACATTCTCTTGCTCCAGTATGTACCACTGAATAAATACTTACCGAGCAGCTACTCATCCCATTTTGCTCAGTACACAATTGATACACCTATGAGAACAATTATGTTTTTAAAACATTTTGCTAATGTAGGAAAAAATCGTATAATTTGCCTCAATAAAAAGCTATCAGCAGTCTAGTAGCTAATGACAATTAAAAGACCAATTCTTCATTTTTGCTAATGATGCCCACAAAATAGGTTTTAACCACTCATGGGAAAATGGTCATTTTCCCAAACGGTGAAACCGTTCCAGTTCAAGGGTAAGTACAAGAGCAATTGGATGAGTGTGAGAAACCTCAAAGTGGAAGAGAGGTAGGTGTTGGCAGCGTTGCTGTCCATGAATTAAATGTCCATGTCTGGTTAAAAGAGATTAACCAGAGCGAAGCAGCATTTATTCTGGAAACTGGCTTAGAGCTGGTCATGGGGAACTGGAGCAAAGTATGATTACAACTCTTCAGAGCTTTTTTTCCCTTTAGATGATTGTGGCACTTCAGAGGTTTTTTTTTTTCTTTAGATAGTCCATAATTGTTTCATTTCAGCTCATTTAGAAAAATCTGCTCTGAAAATGCAGAAGAGAAAGACTCGCTCTACAAGAACCCTGTCAAGAAGCTAAGTGTGGAGGAGATACTTGATGTTACATAGCTTTAGGCTTTCATATTTTCCATTTTTCATGTGGTGAAGCCATTTCAGCAAGCGATATAGATTGTGCTGAGCTGTTGTTATGCTTTCAGCTACTGCCTGCCATCCTTCATGAGAACCAGGAATTTCTGAATGAGGGAAAAAAAAAAAAAGGAATTTGAACATTGTCAAATGCGCCATACCACAAAAGTGGATCAGTCAGGAGATTAGTGAAACAGCTCTGTCAAAACAACTTGTCTTCTTGATCTTGAAGCTGATATTTGGGGGGGGAAGAAGGGAGGAGCGAAGGTGTTGGGTTCTTCAAAAGCTAATGCATTAAAACTCTGACCAAACTATTATTTTTAAATGCTTCTAAGGTGATCATGATTATGAAGCATAGTAGACCATTCAGGCATCTCTTCTACACATGTGCCATACCTGATACATGCCTGAAGAGCCAGTTACAAGTGTAGCAACTGCATCTCTGAGCAGCTCTAGAAACCAAACCCGAATCATCTCTTAAACAAAGAAGATAAAGTTGTGTCCTTCTCTTTCAAGCATCACTTGAAGAGTAATAATAGCAAATCAACCTCTCTCAGATACATCTGAAAGCCAGAGGAGGCCAAGTCACTGCTCCAGTATATGCCTCTTGCCCACAGTGAACACGAGGTGATTAGCTCTATTCACAGTCAGAGTGGTAAAAAAAAAAAAAAATTCAGCCAAAAAAACCAAATTACCTCTCATCTGCTGGTCTTCTGCCAGCATGTGGCAACTTCATCAGTGCATTAGAGGTGTGTGTGACACTCAGTTATCAGCTACGTAAAACATCAGACGGCTCAGTCTTTTATTCCAACATCAACCCATCAGACAAGCCACAAAGCGGGCACCTCTCCAGAGCTGCACTGAATCCCCTTCCCGAATTAGCACTAGGACAACTGCAAATTGTTAATGCCTTGGAGCGAGTCTATCTTGCAGATAGCACGCAGAAAAGCCATAGAAATGATAAAACTTAGCTTGAGGAAAGCGAAGATGTACTATCCAGGCACCTTTGGTTCACTGGTAGAAAATTTGGGGTGATATCCTTGCAAGTGAGATGCTTCCCCTCCCCCAAAGCAATCAGCCAGCACATCGTATGTTCTGCAAATGCACCAGTAATTAATGAGACACTTACAGCTGTATATATCTGGCACACTTGTACTTAATTCAGCACTGGCAAGCTTGCCAGCTACCCAGATCTCCCTGCACACCCCCTCCACCTTTCTGCCCTCGGGGTAAGAAAACAACCAAAGCTCAGAGTGCAAGTGGAATACACTGAGAGCTGCATCCAGCCCTACATCCTCCAGGCAGAGACAGCAACCACAGCCCTGTCTCCATCAGATTTACTGTCAGATCTTCCTCGTGGTATCAGAGGAGAAGAGTATTTAGCTAATCAACATGAGAAGTAACTGTCTGATGTCACCACAACCTTAGCTTTCAATGAAACCCCACTTTCATACAGATCATCTGAGCTTTTCAGTTCTTTGGTATAAAAGGTTATCATTGGCAAAACTGAAATTTCTGCATTATTTTGTGACTGCAGCACAGCAGTAAACACAATGGCACAATGATACCAATGAGCTACATGAGAAGATGTCCCAGAACTTCCCAGAACTTCACACAGATGGATCACAAGAAGGCCAAACAACATTTGATGCTTTTATCGACCAATTTACCTCCTGTTTCATTACAACCAGCCAGCTTGAGGAGTAAAGAAGGACTGATACCTGCTGGCTTCATGTGTCCTTTCTCCAGGTTAATAAGGCAGCTTTGGCTTCTTCACAATTGTTGTTGCTCCTGTCCCACTGCAGCCTAGGCACACTGATTGACATCTGCTTTCAGGTCCCACCCACCTTTACCATTTTTAGAGTGGTTGTGCTATCCTGGGTGAACATTCAAGTTTCACAGCCTTTCTGGAACCTACCTACAGCTTGCTCACTTCTCCTTGTGGTTTGGTTTAATTAATGCAAAGCAGAGTTAAGTACAATAACAAGCACATGCTGCAGTTGTGCTCCAGGCTCCTCCTGGGAGAGCTGCTTTACCCTACAGTCAGCAAAAGTACATAAGCCCCTCGAACATAACTGACACTGTGATCAAAGTGAACTGTGTCAAGATTTTACTATAAGTAATATTATTTTTTACACCAGCATGCTAACATTTCTCTATGAAAGGCATTTTTGACTTCATTCTCTCTCTCTTTCTCCACGCCATACCTTTATTTTACACCTAAAACCCTCCAACTTGCACAACAAGGTTCGTCTCCTGCACATGTTGTCATCACTGAGCAAAAAAAAGAAACATTATACTTTTGTTTCCTCTCTCTCAATGCAGCTCTGAATGAACTCTGGGTATATCCTGGGTTTGTCACTATGCAAACCCAAAATGTAGGTCAAAAGTCCGTGTGGCTTGCCACAGCAAGTGACTTGTGTTTCATCTGCCTGAAGCCAGATGGGAACTGAGTCATCTGCTGCTGCATCATTCTCTGCTTTTCTCCTTTCCTCAACCCTGGCTTCTTTTTTCTTACCATCCGATTGTGATTGACAGAATGCAGTGACATCAAAAGACCAGGAGAGCAATGCCTTGTACTGCACAGGAGGGGATATTTAGTTTTTGTTGAAGCCATGCCTCTTTCCCAACACAGCACCTACCACACGAGTAGCCACTTTCTAAAGTGAATGCAAATTTTCATTTTCTTCATCTACCTGCTGTACTTGTCTTTCATGTGAAGACATTATCATACGTGAACAGGAAAAAAAATAGAAGAAGAGGTTATTTGACCTACAGGGCGTGGGAGAGGAGTACACTATCACTTCCAACACTGTTTACTTGGAAGGTGCTCTGGTCCTTTGGCACTGACACTTCTTATAGCTCCCGAGGCAGGTCTGCCAATCAATCCATGCTGTCCTTTGTGGTACATTAGATTACATAGAAGTGAAGTCTTTTGTGCTAGATGCACAAACATGCACTGCAAAAAAGCCCCTGTGTCAGTGTTACAGTCAAGTGTCTGCATACAGACAGACAAGGAAAGAAGTTTGAGATAATACCCACAGGGGAAAAAAAAAAGAAAAAAAAAATCTGTGATTTTTGTTTCATGCTACTGATTTGGAGGTAAAAGGCTCAAAAAGCAGTCTAGCCCCTCTGCAATACTCATCTCTGCTTTCACAAGCTTTATGTATTCATATAAATGTTTATCAGACCAAATTCCAGAAAACAGGACTGAGAGGGACTTGGAGAGATCACCCAGCCCATCCCAAAGCAGAATCAAGTTCTACCAAAAATGACCCTTTTCTCAGCAACTGCCTAAAACCTGCCAAAGCCTTCACATCAGTAGAGTTTCCACAACCTCCTTCAGCTTCCATCCCAACAGTGGAATCATCACCCAGCAAGCAGTACAGTTACTGATGGTACCATCTACCACCTGAGGACATACAGGGCTTTATATGTAGCCCAAACAACGTTCGTTTCAGTGAAGAAATCACAATTATTATAAGCAACAAGAACACAGTAGGAGAGGGGGCCAACGCATCACAGCTGCTGGTACAAAAACCTACAGGACTGACAACAAGGTCTCCTTTAGCTAAAAAAGAAAATTACTTTTATTTTAATTGTATACTTTGCAATGGAAAGGGAAGCAATAGTGTTCGCCAAAGATAATTGATAAGTCTACAAGTCAGAAACTGCAAACTTTCTACTTATTCTAAATAAATAAAAAAAAAAAATGTTTGTATTGCAAGCCCCTTGCTATCACTTCTGCTTAACAACATTTATAATGTGGTAACTTTGGAACAACTCAAATCACAACTCAATTCAGCAGTTGAGCTGCAAAGAACCAGAACCAACATTGCAGAAGTCAGCAATCAACTGAAAAGTGCTGGTACAACATGTTATCAGTAGAAATACTAAAAAAAGTCCTGCAGTAGCGTATTTGACTGTAGGCACAGCCTAAAATGCCACCTCATCCTTCTTGCCTCAGACTGTAGAAATTTAACAAAGGTGTTTTTTTCTCTTACCTCCTTGTTGGTGACTCCTGGGGGCAAAGTCCCATGCTTGTAATCCTCCAACAACTGCACAGCTTCCTTCAGACGACTCTGCAAAAAAAGCAGCAGCATGGTCTGCAATGCTTGTCCTACACCAAATCATTTTATTGAAGGCAATGAATTTAGGTTATATAATTATATCTTTTTTCACGCAAACTTTATCATAGATGCTTTTACCCATATGATATAAAAGGAAAAAGGATTCATGGACACTTGTTTTGCTGGTTGGCATAGCCTTGTGGTTTTGTATCTAACTACAGTGGTACAGGGGAAAAAACAAAAGAGAAAAGACAAAAAAAAAACCTCCTCCACATAAGGTATCTATAGAAGACATCATAAAAACCTGAGAGTTTTGAGTGTGGTACCAGAGATCTGACAGATCTTGAAGAAGAATGAGTTCTTGCTTAAAGGTAGAAAATAGCTTAAGACAGAATAGATACATTCTGATGCAATGGGGAATATCATCTAAGATATTGGTATCACCCTATGCCAACCCTCAGGTTAATATATACCCCAGTGATGTCTACAGGGAAACACAACTTTGCTTCCACACCCTCTCCCAGTACAGGTACTGGGCAGGCACCGTTGAGAGAAGAGCAAGGCAGAAGCCTGCATATATTAAGCATCACCACCAAGAACTCAGTGCCCGCTAAAAAAGTCACAACAAAGCAAGTTTTAGCCAGCCAAGACCTCAGCACAGCCACAGAAAGAAGAGCAGCTCTACTGGCCCTGGCAGTTAACAGCACCCAGGGCAGTGTAACTGCACCGCTTTGTAACTGCGCAGAGAAGCTCAAGTCGAGTTGATTTATCTGAAATAGCCTGACATTTTCATACACTTCAGGCAGATCTGAGAGTGCCACTACGCTGAACCCCTGGCCCGTGCTGCTCCTCTGCAGCGCCTGTTACACACTCATTCAGGCAGCGTTTTCACAAACGGATCTGTTCTCTCTAAAAATACCAAAGTCAGTCATCAGAGCAGTTAAACTTGGAATCCAACTATCACTAGAGATTCAAATACACCCATGTGTAAATAAAGATCTTCCTCACATTGTGATAAAATAGAAGAATAAATACATTTCATGTGCTCAAGAGACCACAAGAGCATTAAGCCATGCTACCAGCCTGTCAGAATTATCCATTTACTCCCAGAAGTTATTCATATATATATAGACATATTAAAAAAAAAGCATTCTGCAGTTGAAGCAGTGTAAGTTTATATATACATATAATATCTTCAAGAACTATATATATAATATTTTCAAGAGTAATAAATAGGTAAATATATGTAGTTTATTATTTAGAGTGTGTATATATATACTCATTGTAATATATATATTACAATATACATACAATATATACATATACAAAAATATAATATATATATTATATTTTTAAATAATAAAACAAAACCACAGGACAGAAGTAGAGAAAGATTTTTTCTTTTAGTCCAAGCTAAAGAGGAACAAGTCAGGATATAAAGAACAGCTTTGGTGTGATTAAATCTGCTTATCCAAGACTGCAGAAAGCACCAGATCACTAAGTAATGGCTCCCAAATATTTGAAGCCAAACAAATCACTCAGCTAAACATTTTCAAAAGCCTCCTGCAGGTTATCTGTCATGCAGATGAGTAACACCGACTTGGGTTTGACAGTTCTGCTCTACCTCTGTTGTTTTGGCAGCTGTTCTAATAATAATGCCGGAGGACATTTCATAAATACAGCATGTTTTTGTCTCAAATAACACGCAGTGTGATGGTGGAGCCCTGTGCTTCCAGTGTAATCGTGTCAAGGCTCTTCATCGTCACCGCAAGCTCCGCTCCCACAACCCTCCTGTAAATAAGGCCAGAGTCCCCGAGCTCATTACGAGCCCCCGTCCATGGGATCTGTTGCAGGGAAATTACTTTTCTCCCTTTCATGCAAACATCAAAGAGTACTTTGTTGTTTCCTTGGAAGCGCCAGCAGTTACACCAACCTGAAAGCGGCAATTAATGAATGACTATTGTCCTTAAAACTTTCACCATACAGGACATATGGAATAGTGGCAATTCCTTCACTTTGCAGAGAAAGAGGGTTGGGATCGGATCCACGACTGTTTTTACACTGGCTGAGCTCACATCATCAGCACCACATTATTTCCAGCCCTGATATTTCATATATTGTCTATATTCTTGCAAGATTAGCAGCTACTCAGCAGAAGTGGAGATTCAGTACAAAGATGCCAAATGAGGTTTAGCATCAGATGATAGGAATGAACTCTGCAAAAACTACATATTCTTGGCTCAGAGACGGGGCCTGTTCATGCTGGGTGTGAATGCCAAAGTCAGTGCTACCAGCCAAAGCTCATGGCCCTGTGTCACTACACACACGTGACGAGTGATAAATTTTCTGTTTTCTGCCCTATTTCTCTGTGTGTTGTCCTGAAATTGGCTCCCTCTGACTAAGCCTGTCCCATGCTCCATGCCTGATGTATCCCTGTGGAAAGAGCTGCTGATTGCCCCTCTTGCACTTTGCTAAGCACCTTGCTTGTGATCTCCCAGAGCTGCTTTGGATTTCTCCTACTAGACTCCTACTATATTGAGAGAATGAAGGATCTCAAAGAATGACAGTTAAGGCCAATACTAGACTACATTTTAGTGCTAAGTGTGAGCAGTTTTGTTTGTTCTTCTATTTTCATTTTATTGGTGCATTGTGAAATTCAGAAAAGTATATTCATCAGTTTTTAGAGGGTATCAAAGATGACAGATGATTGTGTGGAAGAATCTCCTCTCCTTCTTTAAAGGTTAGGCAATCACCCATTTCACCTAGAGAGCTGGCTGTGGAAACACTATGCCTTGCTCCAAAAGTCAGACAGTGACTCAGTACATAAAAGCTTTTGTTATTGTTTCAGAAAAAACATCTACCCAATTCAAACTTTCTCCAACAAAGCAGACCACAAGCAGGTGCACAGGGAGAAGTGAGAAGGTGGCAAGCAGAAATAATGGCTCCCCTAAGCACCTTCCCAGCCTCACGCTGCTTTTAGCCAAGGCCGATGAGGTCTCTAAGGATTTAGTGATCTTCAGGGGATTCCTCCTCTAGCTGCTTGCTCAAGGGCATCCCCTTGAACCATACTGCCATCATCCAAGTAGACATAAAGATTAGATGTATATAGCAACAAAAATTTGTATTGCACTCTTAGCACTCTTCCCTTACCCATACATAAGCTAAATCTGTCTTAAAATTTAAGCCCATCTAAATAAAAAATAATATGCAGGTGATCAAGGGAATACACGAGTCCTTTCCTGAAATCAGTTTGCATTCTTTAGCAGCACACCAGAATACCTCCGTGGATATAACCAGTCGCTGGTCATACTTTTCCATGTCAATCCAATATCCTAGGCAGAGAAACGAGTCATTATTTAAGACATGCCCTCTTGATATTGGACAAAGAGGAAGTGTTATAAATTGGGATGTTTTCTGGTGATGTAGCATTGGGTGATGCACTGTTCCTCCAGAAGGGCTGAGGATCTCAGACAGAAGAAAAGCTGACCTTGAGAAACAGGCACATGGGATGAAATCCAACAGCACAGACACATGGCCATACTCTTCTGGGCTCAGATTTCTGCAAGATTCTCAGGGCCCTGTAGCTACAACTACAATAAGACCTCTGTAGACCAACTACAAGAAAGATCAGTTAAGAGTGTTGGTTGATGACTGTGAAGTTATGAAGCACTGCAGCATAAGGCACAAATAGGATTTATAGGCTCTTTCAGGCATTTCCAACCTGTGAAGAAAAGTAATCATATAAGATCACAACAAGACTTGAGCCTCGTGAAGTTGTTCTTGATAGGTCCTTGCCCTGTGGGCCACATGGTTGTTTAAAAATATCATATTAGGAAAATGCTATTACCTAGCATGAGTATCAATAAAATAGAATTGTATAATACTGTTGAGAGCCCAATAATCCAGAGGTGAAAAGCCAGACAGCTGAATGACTAATGACTGCATATTCAGGGAAGACAACCCATCCTGTCTCCAAAGCTAGAAAATAACCTAGGAGTGCCAGCACAACATTCTGGAGAGCCATTTGTGCTCATTATTGGTATGTGTTTCTGTCACTGAAATTACCTACACTGTGTGTCTTGCAAATTATCTCCACAGAACAGCATGTAACTCTGAATGAAAAACTGGAAGTAATAGATGAATGGGTCTGTGTTCTATTTTTTTTCTCCTTCTCTTGAGGAAATCTTAGTAGTTACTATAACAACCCTGGCCAGATCCCATCTTGTTTAGTATGGTAACAAACAGAAAACAAAAAAGCCCGATTTCGCTTTTAAAATTGCAGTCTTCATGAATTTCCTCTTTCAGCTCCACGGGGAGAGAGGGGAACTTTCTCAAAGAAAAGAGTCCTAGACCAACACTGCTGATGGCTCCCAAGGTCGACAAAAGAGCGATACAGAAAGCGAACAAAAGCGGTAAACTAAAGGACCACGTTAAGAAGACACCTTTCACATGGCTTGGAGGTGTTTGGATAGTTCTAGTGAATGACCCACAGCCCCAAAATTTTGGTAGTGAAAGTACATGGTTGCTTTTTATCCCTTCTGGAAAAGTCAAGCACACTCTTAACCAGAGCCTGCAAAAAACAGGCAATAACTTTACAGTGTGCAACAACTCCAAATGCCAACCAGCTCCTCTCCCTGGCTTTTAGCACGATACAGCGTTATTATCATAGTTGATAATGTCTAAGATTACACTTCATTTCCATTTTAACAGGGAAAAAAGAGGTCTGTCTACAAGGTTGTGCTACTGATTCAATATTTATTGTTGCTTGATTTCTCTACTGCTATCTGTAGGAAGACGTGTCACTTGAGTTTCTACAGCATCACTTAAAAAAAAAAAACGCAACCACAGCTTTTACTAGTATGTATCGTTTCTTTCATACCCCTTTTCTTATAAAAACTAGAGCACTTCTAGTGGTGGATGATGGGGTCTCAGCTCTGACAATAGGGTGCTAGACAGACCATCTGCACCCAGAGGAAGTTCTTATAAACCTAAGCCCAGAAGCAGTGCCAGGGATCTACCATGCTCAGCAATTCAGAAGCACAAACTCCACACTTGGTGCTCCACCACAACAGCCTATGTCACATCCACCTGAGAAACACCACCCAACAAGAACAAATCTTTGGAAAAAGGCTCAATCATTGCCTGGTGCTGAACACAGCTAGAAAATACACAGTTTTTGAACTACAGCTCAGCTTAGTAAGCCCATGAGAGGTATGCAATGGGCTACCACTGATCCATGAGCCTGGGTTTTATGGCTACAGCTGGACTATTAAGCAAGTCAAAGCCTACACACAAGCCTGCATCAGCGTGATCTCTGGCACAGCTTTGATTCAGACCGTCCAGCCCTCTGCCAAGTGATTTTCCCAGTAACAGTTTGGGAGTTACCATGAGCCAGGAGAGCTGGCCAGCAGGCACCTTTTGGAGAGGAAGACTGCTTAGCTGCATGGCCCAAGCCACATCAGCTGACTGCATCGCAAAAAAACCCAGCACCTGACTGACTCTGGTTAAACTGGCTTAGATTTAACCCATAGGTTTTAGTGCAAAGAGCTAATGTAACCTATTCTACACTGACTCAGGCCAGAGGTCATTCCTTCTTGACTCAGAAGGTTGTTCCCTGAAGGGGACAAAGGACTACATCAGCAGAATGTTTCAGTCTTTGTAGAAAGAGTTGCATTAGGGGCTACATTGTTAGGGTTTAGTTTGGCAAGCCAAGGAGGGGAGAAGAAAGAACAAAACCAGGGATGCCAGCAGAACATCAATACTGAGCTGATGGCCAGCCCCAGGAAACCTTCGTTGGTACCCGAGTCCCTCATGGCCATCACTCCAGCACCTGGGCAGGACAGAGGACAACTGCATTGGGTCTCATAGACTGCACACATGTTCATGCATCAGACATCTTCTTGGAGCACGTGAGATCTTGTACTGATTTTTCCACCTTGTCCTCCTTGCTCAAGGGCACACTGTTTCTGCCTCAGAGATCTGTGCCTTGTCTTCTGTTGGATCTCAACTGATGCCTACACATGGCTTAAAGCTGCCTCCAGAAACCCATATGTGCACATACAGACCGTAATAACAGTCATTATGCCAGTAGCACTACAACAATACTGTTAGAGAATCAACAGAAAAAGAGACAAGTTTTGCATTCAAGGCTTTTAAAATTCACTGATAGGACAGGACACGCTGGAACAGTTTGCACCTCACCCTGCTCATTCAGGGCTTGTACTGGGGTTTCAAGGCTGCATTAGCCCAGGGATGATCCACTGTGTGCCTGAGAGTTTCACTGGTTTCAGGTTCGGACCAGCAATGACTTATTGGCACGTGATCCAAAGCAAGAGTCTTCTGGCCACTGGCACCACAAATTTGATGTGGGATACGGAAATCCAGCTGTGCTCTGCCATCAGCAACTCAACAGTTTCTGATTTTGTCTCGCTACCCTATGGATGATACATACGGCAGACTTGACTCCAGCTGGCCCTATTGTATTGATCTACAGTGACAGACAACAGGAGCCAGAAACTTTTTGTTCAAGTAGAGCCAGCAGATGTGACACTGAATAAACACAGACAGTCAATCTGCTGAGTAAGAAGGTATCGTTCATATAAATAACATACATCTAATCCTGCTTCCATTTTAAACCCAAATATGGGAATGCAAGATGCTCAGCGCTCTGTAGATTTATGCTTTGAACAATAAGATGAAGCAAAAGCAGATAACACACAGCCCCTCTGAGCTCAACTCAAGTCTCATTTAACTTCTGCTTTGAATTATTTTCACATCCAGCACTTTCTCCATGAAGAGCTTCCCACAGAGCATTAACAGTCTGTCCAGGATAATGTCACATGGGATAAGCTAGCCTTATAAAAATATCTGCTGGTTCCTACTGCTTCTCCCAATGGACCTTAATTACAGAGCAATTAAAAGTATTATTCCAATCATTTTAACCTCACACATTTTGAAAATAAGCATTACACCCACTAAGGAGTTTCTCATGGTCTGAGCAACAGGACTTGTTGGGCTTGACCTCTGAAATGACACATTTCCTGCTTATTGGAAAAGTTTGCACCTGCCAAAAATTTATTTCATTAGGAAGTCAGTAATTATATGAATTAGCACAGAAGAAAACCTGCTTTTGAGAGGTAACATGCAATATTGACACAAGGTCAGTGCCTTGTTTGAATACCTTATGCACTTAGAAAACAAGAAAAATTTAGAGGTAAGTTTGATACAGGTAATTCTTCTACCAGAACCCACGAAAGATAAAACTGGAGCAAGTGGCTTCCAACTACCCCTGTCACGTGCCTCGCACAAGCACACACTTGCTTTTTGAGAGATCACAGTCTGCAAAGTATGGCTACAACATAATCCAGTACTCAGGAGACATCCCTTGAGGATTAATGCTTCAGAACCTCTAAAAGACACGGAAGTTTTTTATTGTGTTAAGAATTTGCTTTATTGAAAAAAATAAATGACTAAGAGAGGACTGTCACTGAGACTAATTACACCTGATGTCACTGTGCTTGGTTTCCTCCACTCAGAGGGATCACTTCGTTCTTCCTCAAAACACAGGCACCAGTAGGATGCAATGATGTAACACACAGGAACTTAAAAAACGGATGTAGAAAAAAAAATATGATTACATTTACCATGGGATTAACCTCCATTCTCATTAAAGACTCATTTATCTAGTTTTTTTTTTTTTTCATTTGCTAGAGAGCTCCTCCAAGACAAACAGCAATTTATTTGTTCCCCGAGAACCCCAGCCTGAAAGATGCAGCCATCTGTCAGCGGGAAGGAGCTCTCTACAAACGGCTGCTTTATCATCAAACCCTTTCTAGTTCTTAATTTGCCACCTAAATTATCAAATGAAACTAAACAACCATTAGTTACATGTATATATAAAGTATTTTAAAGCACAAGCTCAGATAGAGCACAGCAAGTGGGTCAATCAACAAAACAGCTTTTGTGCTCCATAAAGTGATTCTCAAGAACTCAGGTGCCCATATCTGTTTTGTCAAGAAACTTCTCTAGGGAACACGAAGCTCATGTAGGCTTCATGACATGCATGGCAGAAGAAGAATCACTGTCATATAATTCAAAGACCCCAAGAAAACAGACAGAAGGCATCTCCTTCCTTGGACAGCCACCAAGCTATTCCTGAAGACCATGAAGTTCATTAGACCCCATAGAAGGACACCAACTCTCCCTCCTGTGTTGAGGTTCAGTCTGGGGCCAGAATTGCTTGAGGCACTCAAATTTTGACAGCTGTCTCCAGGATAAAAATGGACCACTTATTTTGCTCTTTTTTTCATAGGTGTCACCTTCTTAGAAGAACTTTTTCAAAAGGTGCCTGGAAAAACTAAGTTACACCAGCTGATCACTCTGCACTCCCAACTACCAACCTCTTCAAAAAACTTCTGGCAATTTGAAACGGGGACAACAGGAAGGCAGAAAAGCATGTGGCTGAGACACAGGAGGGATCATCTCACCAGACTTCAGAGCAGGTCCCCAATTCACAGATAGCTTACCCAAGAGTCTAGACACCCTCTATATTCAATGGAGCACGGCAAACAAGATAGTTGCCCTCAAGGGCAGAAGAGATCCAGCTCTTTAAAGAGTAGGGAATTCACAAAGGAGGAAAAAATTGAGCCACCAGGCTCACCAGGTTCTGGAAATACCTGTTCTGGAACCAGAACTGCTTATTGCTGGAGGTAACAAGATGGGCAGACAGAATTACAAATTTGGGGTACACAGTGAAACCAGATTGAGTTACTTGAGTTACTTTATACTACCATAACGTATACTACCATAACTATCATAGTGTGAATTGTGCTTGCCCCATCCCAAGTGTGAACACAGTGCATTCTCCTTAAACCCATTTTGTAACTGCAAAAAGTAGAATCAGTAACGAGATCAAATTCCCTCTTATCCTCCCCCTCCAAATTTTGGAGATAAAATGAAGTAAGTTTGAGACATCTCTCTATTTTCAGTATCAATGCCATTGTAAAACCCAACAGTTTGATCTTGCATTATGCACAGTGGGTTACCCAACTTAAAAAAAAAATAAGCTACATACATACACTATAGTCTTAAATGGAGATTTGAGAAAGGTGAGGATTATTATTATATCATGGAAATATTCCCAAAGGAAGAGAAATTTTAACTAAACAGAACTGGATGTAGTTCTGCAACAAATTTTCCTCTAAAAAGAGGGGGAAAAAACCAACAAGCTGAGGCATAATAAAATCCATCAAAAAGATGAGCAGAATCTCCTGTTTCTTTTGTCCTATCAGGAGAAGTTCTCTTTCAAGTGACTTCAATTCAGAACATCCTGGTCCAGCTGCCTGGAGCCCAGGACCTGCACTCATCTTCAAATATCCCAAGCACATCCTGTCCCAAACATCATGCCCCAGAGCAGTAGACTGGAAAGCTCACACTTATGGAAATCTACCAAAGAGTAATTCTGCAAATCTTTCTAATGCAATAGTCTGATGAGAGGGGTGTTTCAATGCTTGTCTGGATCCATATACTTCTGAGCCTCAGTTTCCTCATCATCTTAAGGTGATTAACTAGCATTCTCAGTGCATAACAAAAATGGCCAAATAGAGTGTCCCTTCTCCAACTTCCCATTCCTTTTTGCACATGAAGTATCCTCTCCTTCCCTTCAAAAATTATCATTAGGTCCTTTGCATTCATGTATGAATTTCAGAATCAAAATTATGAAAATATATAAAGAGAACTCACAAACTACGTATCACAGCCTCTGCATCACCACAACTGCACACCAAAGGATTCCCCATACTGTCAAACACACTCCCAGTTGTGTTGCACTTCACATTAAATCTCTGCTAAAGCAAAAGCAGCACCAAGCCTTTAATGGGTGGTATTGTTTTTATTATGGAACACGTGCCTACATTCTCTTTAAATAGCAGCTTTAGCATCCGCAAAGTGCACTGCATCCTCAGGCAATATTGTGATTTTACTTCCCTTTTATCATGACAAAATGATGGCTAACAGTCTCTTTGGAATTGCAATGTTCTTTTGCTAGCAGGTTCGGTATCTAAAGCTATACGAGCTCTATATCAAGGTTGGTGGCTTTTGAAAATTATCTCAAACTTCCTATGAGCCTGTGCTTTTATAAGGGAAAGTATAATCTTCAATGTGATGGTGTAAGAACAGCTGCTTTATTTTTCTGTGGTTCTCTTGGGCACACATCCAAAAAGTACTCAAAATAAATGACACAATAAGTCTTAGCCTATGTTTTTGAAAAAAGAGAGTTCATTTAAAAGGAAAAGATTAAAGTTACAAGGATCTTTTTTCTCCCTTGCCATCACAGTTTGTAAGGAACTGTACTCGGTTCACCACTAGCTACAGGGAGCAGTTGAGCTCCACATTCTGCACATTTATAGCCATTTTACACTATACCACCTCAAAAAAATCAATAATTAAAAAGAGCCAAGAAAAGAAAAAGGTAAAGGTAGCTGCCCTTCACTGAAAGCAAAATCCTAATTTTTCAGACAATAGGCAGAATTTAAGATCACTAGTAGGATTGTTTCTTCTAAAGGATTCCCCTCAACTATTAGATAAATATTGTATGAAATGCAGTAACACTGGGCAACATGAAATGAAACAAAATGGGCCAGAAACCCCAAAGCCTGTTACAAACAGGGGGATAATTGGGGAAAAACTACAATGTTTTGCTGAGAAAAAGTCTTCTCAAGCCACTGAAAAACTGCAGTGTTTGTGCCCAACCAACTCATACAGCAGCTCATTGCCTCCACAAGGAATTATATTTGTTTGCTCTCCCATCTACTCAACTTCATTTTTCTTCTTGCAGGAATTTTCCTTCTGAGCAGAAGACACCACGGGCAAGTTTGATTGAAACCAGTTCAGAGTTTCACCAGTTACTAGAGGGAAATGCAAGGCTGAGAAGTGTGGATTCACTGATGTCTAATAAAGAACAAGTTTCTGCTAGGGATTTAACAAAGCTCAGTCGGGCAATCAATCAGCTGTGAGACATAAATCCACTGGAAACCTGTCCTCATTACTTCTGCTGTTCACAGAAGAAATTGTTTTAATCCAAACCTGTCTCATAAACAGTACTTTCAGAAAATAAAGCCCGTATACATTACCTCAGTAACAAAGAGAGTGCGCGGATCAATGATGTCCAAGAAGTGCCTGAATCTGCCATAAAATGAAGTCTGGAAGACAGGGAGGGAAAAAAAAAAAGTGTTCAGTTAGAAATTGCCTTTCATCTGCTGCACAGAAAGATTTTACTTCCTCTGCAAAACTAAGTATCAACTAAAAATTAAAAATACAGGAGCTTTTCACTGGTAATCTGTGATAGAAAGTCTGAAGAGATCCTGCTAATAGCAGCATTGCTATTAACAGGATACCAATATAGATGCTTTAATAAAGCAATACTACGAAGCTACTACAATATCCTTTGCTTGCCCCCCCCTCAAAAAAGACATTGCTTGCTTAACCTCCCTATAGGACTCCTGGGAGATGTTTCAGGCCACAAAAACCCAACAGTGCCACTCCAGACGACCCCCCACACTGAGTGATGCTATAAAAAGGAATTCCTACCCTGCAATGTCTTTAACAGTGTCCCTATGTTGTCTGTCCCCAT
>BJBW01003611.1:119733-154078 GCA_004320125.1 Scolopax mira
CCATGTAGTCTTCTTCTTGATGGGAAGAATGAGAAAAGTAAAAGATGAGACCAAGTACAAACCCAGTTTCGTGTCTCACATTTACTGTAGAATGTGTCCAGGCATTAAACTAAGGCTGGGTTTCATTGTGCAACAAACACGGAGGAGAAGATGGACTGTGAACCTTTACATAAGTAAAAGAAAACAATAACTTTATGATTTGGGCTTGGTTTTAGTTCCACATTTGGAAAAATCCAATCTAGGCATAATGTTCATGGGCTAATGTGCAAAAGCTGGTGAAGATGCCTTTGTTGGGAGTAGCAAAAGTGACTGAAAGACCAGAAAGATATCGAGAGTACAAGGAACAGAGTCTGAAAGAGAGAGGAAGGTGTTTGTGAAATCAAATGGAAAGATCATAGGCAGCTTCAAAGGAAAGGAGAGCAGTTTTGACTCACTATTTGGGGGGTGGAAGGAGAATTGGGTGGAAGGCAAGCCATCAGACCATGAAACACTGATGAGCACTGAGGATACATGTACATCACCACTCGATCATCAGCCTGCACTCTTTTATCAGGATGCAGATGTAGGCCGAGTGCCAGAGCTGCCTCAACTGCAGCCTAAACTCTCATGTGGACACTGGCAAGGCCAAATGGACATGGGACAGCCTGGTCCAGCGGCTGCTTCTTCTCCCATGGCTTCTCCCCAGCAGAATTTGTACCAGAAATTTGCAGCCTATTGTGCATGCAGGAAGGACACAGGTCACAGACTTCCAGGTGCTTTTGAATATTGGGACCCCCTTTGGCCTGGCTGTTCTGCAGCCACGTGCAGGCAAATCTCTTTCTGCATTTGTAATGCAGAAAAGTGCTATAAATAAAGGACTGGAATATGGATAAAGCAGTGAGAATGGCATTTAATCACAGCCTGGCATAATTTTATGAAACATGCTGGTTCTTCTCTGCTGAATCCATCGAGCACAGAGAAATACCAATAATACTGCCTACTTATTCAGGCAGAAATCCCTCTCTAATGGCAGTTTCCAGCAACACTGCTGTCCACCACCTCACGTTGCAACACCCCGTTCTCAGCTGCTTGCAAGACTCTCTGCTGTTATTTTTCCACGTTCTGCACTAAAAAAAGAAAAACCCGCAACTAAACAAAATAGCTTCACATAACTTCAGAAAAAAAAAAAGCCCAGTGGTTTTTAATTAGCATTGATTTAATTAACACTGATTCTGGTACTTTCTAGCTTTTGCGAGCTTGACATTTTGCTGCCTTACTTTTATTTTCAAGGTAAAGATCTCTGCAGACGACACTGTCCTCCACATCACCACTGCCCGGTGCTTGCCAGCGGTGCAGGGAGTGACACGACTCACACATGACTCACTTGGTCCCTCGTCACATCATCCCAAGCCCTCCCACGTACCACCATCCCTCTCCCACTGCCCATCCTTCTGCACTTGCTTGACGCCCAACAAGCCAGAAGAGAATTCAGAGCAGCTGTAAGTACATCGTTTAAACAAGAACAGAAGGGGAGGATTTTTAAGTTTAAGCGGCCTCAACTTCTCCACTGCCTTTATCATTGTGATGTGCATTTCACGGTGAGAAAAAACAATATTAAATAGAACATCAGTATTTTACACCCACTTTACAAAGGTATAAATGACGGTACAAAGCACATGGGGGAATGAAACCGTAAATTTAAATGTGTGTGATGTAAATGTTATTTTAAAAGTACAGATTTAAATTTGCAAAGCTGCAGAGGCTCTCAGGAAGCCAGTCCCGTCGCCCAGGGTCACGGTTTGTTTGGCTGAGGTACAGCACTGGTCTCCTGCTCTGATCCTTGCCTGGTCCAGCCTCAGCGACACCCAGCTAAGGACACGTTTCAGCAGCTCCAACCCATCCTGCCACAATCTTGTTCCCACACCCCCTCCTCGTATCCTGCTCTGTGCCAGTCCTGACACTCACCCGATGCTGCAACCACCTGATTGGGGACCTAAAAGCACCAGAAGTCTCATCCTTAAGAGGGATTCATTCTCAGGTGCTGGTGTTGCCTGAAGCCATTCCTTCTGCAGTCAGACAAGTCCCAGGGAAAGGGCCAGACAATTCAAGCGGGATCAGAACAACAGCCTCTGACACAGGCTCCCATGGAACTGCACAGTAAGGTCCAGAGAAAAAAAAAAATAAAGAAGCCAATTCTACCATGCAGAGCTGCTGACGGGCCCTTCAAATGCTTATGGCCAACATTCATAGGCAAACATACACACCAAACAAACCAGAAATGCTGCAACCCAATAAGGGAAGAAGTGCTTTTCCAGCCTCATCAGACTTAAAAGATTTGTCTGAAAAAGTCTTGAGGCTTTCTGAAAGCTTTCTCCAAGAAACAAAATTGCTTTATCTTCCTGGCCTTCCTCCTGGAAAAAAAAATAATCCTGAATATACAGGCTAGGCTAGGAACCAAACACAGAGCCAAGCAGCAGGCACTGTGCTATGGGCTTGCTAGGAGATGATGGGCAAAGCATCCGTTTCTCAGATACCATAAGGCACTTCATGGTGCAAGGTCACCCAGGGCCAACTGCTTGTCTGCCAGCAGACAGGACTACTTCAGTGCTTGCTTCTTTCATCCCCACTTTAAAAAAAATAAATAAGTTACCCTCTTACTACTGCTACGTCAAAGAAAGGACAACAGGAACACACATGTACTTGTTCCCTTGGCTGAAACACAAGGCAGAAGCCAGTTCTCAAGAACATCTCTGACCACCAGGTATGCACAAAGAGACCAGGCAGGGAGGCTTGAGCTTGAGCCCATCCTCCCTCCCCTAAGGCAGGCAGCAAGACCTAGCTGTGGTTTCCACTTTTTTTTTTTGCATTACCATGAGCTTTCTAAAATGCAATTACATAAACGTGCTTTTTCTTGTTGCTCTTATGAATCACCTGGTAGTGAAAAACCCCCTCTTAAAAGTCTCAAACAAAGAGGAGTCTGGTGCTCAACCATCAACTAATCTTTCCAGCAGAAGGGCTACTATCACCATGAGGCTCAATCTCCATCATGGCCGGCCTGCTTTCTTTCCCAGATTCCAAGAAACAGGATAAGCTCCAGTCCCATGACAGTGAGTTATCCTTTAACACAACCTGATCAGGTCGGCTCAACATCCCCTCATCACCATCATGGGACAGCACAGCAGAAGACAAGCCATTAACAAACTTCTCGCTCTGCTGCCTTAGTCCAAGTCTCTTCAAACAAGGCAACTGAATTAAACCTCATTCGTTCCCACATCCAGGCCAAGATTTTAAAAAGAGCAGCTTTGTTAATCAAGAAACTGGGAAAAAAAAAAAAGCCCCTAATTGGTAAAGCAGCACTTTCCTCAACCTGTTTGTCCCCCTCATGAGCACACAAGAGCTGGGCTTGCTTGCACTCAACAAACCCAGGGAAAAAGCAGGAAATAAAGCTCAGCCTCGGAAAGGGAAGAGCAACGTCAAAGCAAGTGGGATGGGTCAAAGTCTCCAGTCCCACATCTAAAACATCTCAACATCAATTCACAGCGCCATGCCTTGATTCAAGAAAAAAGCAGCCCCAAAATGTAGAGGAGTATGAGTTTGAACAAATTTTGGCTTGTTTGTTTGTTGAGGTTTTTTTTGTCATTTTTGTTTTGTTTTTTAAAGTGTGATGAATGAGAACCTAATTTTTCCACAGCAAAAGCATTGTTTCTGTGGTCTCTCTGAGTGGAACCAAATTCAAACCAAGAGCAAAGTTGTCTTGAGAGTGCATCCAAATGTCATCACTGCCAATTTCACTGCTCAGCCCTCCAAAGCAGCAGTGTGTTTACCATGACTGTACAGCCCTTGAACACAAAATATCCATTGTTTTTACTGCTGTCCAGACATGGGACTTTACAGCTTTTTCCTCTTCAGATAAGTTTGGAAAACTGCTTCACTGCCACTCCTTGCTGGTTGCCTTTCCATCATCCAGGTCAGTTCCTGCTTCCCGTGTTTAGTCTTCTGACTAGAAACCATCAGAATTTTATTAATTTAAGATTGGTATTTGTTTTCACAGGGCTGCATGCAAAACAAAAAGCAGGGGAAAAAAAGGGAAAAAAAAGGGAAAAAAAGAATCTCTAATAATTCAGAAATTTAGGGGCAAATTAAATCAGATCCAACTGTTGCACCTCAACTGCAAGTCAATACCCTTCCCGAGCATAACTACAAAATTGAATTCACAGAACAGACCAGGATTTTCCTCTCCATTCAAATACTTTCCTGCAAATACCAAGTTTCTACAGGATAAATAGGAAATCAATAGCCAAAATGCAACAGACTGTTTTGCAGGCTGATCACCAACAAGAAGCCTTCAAAAAGGGCTTCTTTGGCTCTAACAAACTAAAAAAAAATGGGTTCCCACAGAGTCCTCTCAACCCAGAGACCCCATGAACAACCTTTGCTTTCATGTACATAGTGACACTTCACACTCCTCACTCACGCTCGGGCTTCACTGAGCACCACAGCATGTTGTGTGATGGGAGTATTGTGTTTAACTGGGAATAAATAAATAAAAACGTAAGAAAATGATTGCAGCTTAAAGTACATTCAACTCCTAAGTTGTTTTCCAACACCAATTGAACCTATTAAACGTTACTGGTTGTCTTTGCTGTGCTCCAAGCACCAGGTAAAGAAATCCAAGTGATTGAGCAGGCACTGACCCAACCTTCTTGGGTTTTTTAACAGGACCTTTTGGCTCTGCTAAGACGAACTGAGAACCCCCTACAAAGAAGCTAATTTAAAACCATTGGAAGAAACAGTTTCAGAAACGTGTTATAGAGGCATTATATAGACATTGGTTTTTCTGCAATTCAGATGGTCAAGGCATTGCTCAGCCCTTCTCCCACCAGCTACTGCTTTATCCCTGGCTCTAACAAACACATGCTCATTCATTACTACAAATTCTAAGAGGGAGTTTGATTTTATTTGCCTTTTAAATGCCATTTCAGTGATAAAACAGTGCTGTTTTCTGTTCCTTCATGTCTTCTTTTGCTGTACATGATACATGAACTCCTTTCTTTTCCCTTACCTCCTTCTGACCCTTTCTCCTCCATTCTATTCCTCCACCATTTTATGCCCATTAATCATCTAGAAAGAGGAAAGCAAGGTATTTTCACCTGCCTCCAAGGTTTCAACTAGTCACATCAACTCTGCATCCACCCAGCAAGCCAAGAGTTGTTAGGACAAGCGAACATGATGAGAGGATGAAGCTCCTGAGCCTAGGGACAACCAGGAACAGTTCAGAGCACCAGCAGCCCTATGGCACCCTGCAGCCAACAAACCCCAGACCTAAGTGATAATTCAGGATGCTTCTTTTTTAACAGATCATTTCCAGCTCTGACTGTCATACTTGTGCAAGGGATGGCGCTCACAAGACACCCATAAGTTTGACCTTCAGCTCCCAAATATCCATCCACGGTCTTTTTTGCCATTTTATTCCTGCAACATCTGTTGTAGTAAACAGTTATCTGGAAAATAAACTGAATAACACAAATTTCCTGTGATTAATCAGGGCTATTTTGGGACCAGTTCTCACCAGCCTGCAAGCAAAATGAAGTTCTGCAAAGCGGCTGGGAATATTAATTCCGTTACATGGCACAGTAGTTCAGAGGGACAACAGGAGAACGTTACAGATCCAGCTCATTTAAGTGGCTGTGCTGCAGGACGTGCAAGATCTAGCTGGCTCCGAGATAAGAACTAGAAGGAAACTACTCCTCACAGGCTCAAGAAGTTTGAAGAAGGGCAGTGGCAGACGGGTAAGTGACCAGGAACAAGCACTTGTTTATCACCTTAAAGAGGGCAAGCATTTCTCAAAACTGTATCCTGAGCAGTCCTGGGAAGAACAGGAGATACACACAACTTTCACAATTTAATTATAGTGTAATTTAAAAAAGACTTTAATTAAGCCAGAGTAGACTTGGGAAGGTTGGGTTTGGGGTTTCTTTTTTTTCTTTAAGCTTAAAAAAAACTCAGGGTGCATCAGCTTTAAATTAATTACGAAGAGACTTAAGCTAAACCAAAGAAAATTAAGAAAATTCAAGCCATTGAGCAGTGGGACTGTGTCAAGGTACAGCCTGACACTAGAACTGTGTAATTGCACACACACACTTGAGATCCAGCCCATTACAAGTTGAGGCTAAAGCTACAGATTCTCAGACCTTTGACATTTTCAGTTTGACTTTATAATATTAAACAGCCAAGAGCGTGTAAGGAGTAGCTCCGCCATCTCGGTAATTTCAGTTACCTGCTCATGAACACAGATGGGACATGACATGGAAACCTTTCATGGGGATCATGTGGAGTGCTATGGATTTACATCTTGTAGCACAAGACACAAACAAATAAACTCCCTGTTTAAAATCCAATCCTGGCTGATAGAGATGTAAAAAAGCCAACGGATGGCTTTTTTGGCAGGTTCTGCAAAGTTAACAGATAAACATCAAACCCAAAGGTGTCTGTATTTCCTCTTCTCCTCTGCAATTCATCTTTAAGCATGTGTTTGCAGGACCCAATAGATTGCATAGGATAAACAGGGTCAGCCCTTCTTCAGGGCTGAGAAAACCACGTTTGGCGAGAGCAAACACCATTTAGCACATGCCAACCTCATCCCAAGCAGCTTGTACACGCTGGGCTGGACCTACATGTACACAAAAGTTAAAGCAGTGATGAACCAACCTTAAACATCCTTCTGCAGCCTTTTAAGAAAAATCTCTCCTCCATAATGATGGCCTTTTAGGAGAAATGAGTTTCGTTCACTTTTTTTAAAGTGGAAAATAACATTACACTGAGCAGCACGAGGGAAAACCTTCTCCTGTTGCCTGGACCAGGGCTTTCAGCAATCACAGCATGCAAGCAGCAAGCCATTAAGCTCCTGAGAGGCATATCTAATCAACAGCATCTTTATCTGTGTGTTATTGCGAGGGTTATGCTGGACATAGGAGGCATGTGGTTTTGCTAAGGAGGGTAATAAACCTTGGCTGTGCTTTAAACTTACCATATTAAAGTATACAAAGAGCAGGAAATAATGATTTTTAGCACTAATGTCCTTATAAAACATTTCTGAGATTAGCATGCGTTGAGTTTTAACATTTAAAATATCTGCAAGGTCAAGCTCTGACAACAGAACATCTCTAGTGATGCTGTTAATATTGCAGCCATAGAAATGGCACGTTTGGCCAACAGAATAAAACATCCTAAGCACATGAGGTACTCCATGACAGTACATACATGCTGAGCTGTTTAAGGGATAAAAGATATTTACAGTTCTGGTTTGGGGTTATTCCCCTTTATTTTCCTCCCCTTGCCCTGAAGGATTTAAGATCTATGACTTGTTTCTCCCTCACTTTCCACCCCTCCTCATTATTTCCTTTCTAGCAAAGGGGACAAGGCATGGTCGTGAGTTCTGCTTGTTGAGATGACCTCCCTTGACTTCAGCTGGGAAGGAAGTCAGCTCACTTCTTGTTCAGTTTCCCCTCACACTACCCAAGTAGTGTGCTCACACTACCCAAGACAACCTTGTGTTACTTTTTAGAGAGCTGACCCCAATAAAAACACCAGTTTAACTGGCACTATCTTCCTCCAGCAGTTAACACCCCTAATTAGCAATCAACTGCATGCATATCTTCAGGCCCATACTGGAAATGTTTCCTCAGCTCTTCTGATACAAAAAAAATATCTTTTGCTCAGGGTAAATGCCTGGGCTATAGGCAGAGACTACAGAGCACACGTATTTAGTGCTTTGGCTTTAAAAGAGGTCACACTTAGAAAATCCTTTTAAAATAAAACAAAACAGGGAAAAAAAAACAAACAAACAGGAGTACACCTAACAAAATTTTCTGACGAGTAGTTCTAATAAGTTCTTATCGCACATTCTCAAGATGAATGTCCTCATTTCTTCTTTTACCTAAAAATAGTCTGCCTCTTTTGGGAGGCAGAGGCTCTTTCCAGCAAAGAAACAACAGGAACAAAAAAAAGGTGACTTGACAGAACACCACTTGTCCAAAGATCAAGAAAAACGAGTGAACTGCAAAACAAGGGAGAGGGAAAAGAGGAATTTAATAATCTCCAGAGGTAGTGCTGGGGATGGACGTCTCCTGCCTGCTGTCCTAGATTCTGCTCAGCCACTTTCTGGGGACTGTGGGTCACAGCGGGAGAAGGAAGCTACCATGTCTCCTCTGAACCAAATCCCCAGGCAGCCGAGTTTGCTCTCCAAGGTTTTTTGTTCCTAACACACAACTTTTCCTTGTTTTCCCCTACAGGGACAAAGATGCTTAGCACAGTTTCCTGCATCTCTCCCAGCCCCAGTTTTAGTCAAATCTTTTTTTAAATAGCTCCAAACCTGCTCCCAGCCAGCATTTCAGAGGAAAGCTAAATACTGTCATCACACAGGGCTATGTCTAGAATTTAAACAACCATCACAAGCATCACTAATCCTTCCCAAACAAGTAAAGCACCCTTTGTCAGCTGGACTACTAAAGCCAAGATCTTATAAACAGATAAAACCCTGCAATAGGCCACCAAAAGAACTGGAAAGGCAGAGAGCTGCAGGGAAACACACCGACCAGCTGATAGAAAAGGATTGTGGTTTTTACAGTCTGCCAACCCCTCAGACTCACGTAGGTGTTCCTCCCCAGCACTGGAGAATGAAGTTTGGTAGCAAACACCGAGGTCAAAATTGGTCAATCTGACCCAGAGAGGAAGGGCCTCAGCTTTGCCAGGTTGTTTGATGGAAGCAGGCACGTGGCTGCAGCACCAATGGGGCAAGTGCCACGTCCCAACCCCAACAGAGCCAACCACAGAATCTGACCGGGTGCCCTACACCCCAGCAATACTTAAGCCTCTCTTGCTCTGCCACCCCGCATCCCTGATGGATTCCAGACTGGGCTGTCCATCTGCGTTTCATACATAGGCAGAGGGAACAGGAGAAAAAGAGGGGAGTGTGGGGCGAGAGCTGTCAGGACACTGGCACCGTGACTCATCCTATGGCTTCCACTGGACCTCCACACTGCTTTGCAGAAAATTTTACCAGAATGGAATAAAACCACTGTAGAAGAGAAGGGGAATCATTCCCAATGCTCAGTGTGGCCCTCTGGCAAAGAGCTCCTGAAGCATCCTGTCCCAAGGGTGCTTTTGCTGACAGGCAACCCTCACCCCGGATCTGGGCCACAGTAGAAGTGCACTCGACTCATCTCCCAGGAGTGGCAGTGAGGAGACAGGACATCTCCGCTCAAACATGCACGCAATCATTAACATCCTGCCATACCCCTCGAAACACTTTCTAAATGTTGCTACAAGTGACAGTCGCTCCTTAATGAACAGAACGCACCGATTCTGTGCCTGACTCGCTGCCAAGTGTGCCTCGAATCATCTGTGGTGTCTAGAAGGGAGTAGCATCTCCTCCTCCTCCTCTCCTTATTAAAAAGCTCCGTCTCCTTAGCCTGAGCATCTCGGATCACACAGCCGAGCAGGCTCCCCACGCGGGGAAGTCACCCCTTCCTTGTTGCGATGGATCTGTTGCTCCAAGGAAGGGGTCTCCCTCCCGAACAGGGATAAGGCATTGGGGAAGAGGCACCCCGATCCACCACTCAAGAACTGCCCCCTCCATGGGAAATTGGCAACTGGACTTTTCAGCAACCCAGACAGGCGGCTTTGGTCAAGCCAAGCTCTGTGAGCTGCAATTAGCAAGTCAGATGGCTGGCAAACAACAGTCCCGCACAGATTTTGTGTGGATAATGGGAAGAGTCTCCTTGGAGATTGCCCCAGCAGTGGGAGCCGGGGGGACACACCTATTAACCAGCAGATTCCTGCTACTCATTCTTGATTTGCTAATTGCAATGGCTCATTCCAGAGGGGTCTTACTCAGCTCAAGAGCGACTGAAATAAGTTTTATGAACTTTGTCAGCTGTACGGGAAGCCTGACATGGCTCTACAAAAAGGAAGAGTGGTCTTTGTCAGTCACACCACAGTGGTGGCCCTGGAGACACCTTGTGCATGGAGGCTGAGGAAGGCAGCAGCAGGGGGGAGCAGCTCTGACCAGCTCTCCCCACCCGGGGACAGCCGCCGTGGGCTGCAGGCCTTCCTTGCCATGTCATCAGGTACCAAGGACGGGGCAGCTCTGCTGCCTCGCCTCAACCACCATCCCAAACCACGTTTCCTTGGCAGCCACCTCTGACACCCCACATGACACCCTTTGGGGCTACCGCCCCAACCCCACAGATGCAGCCGAGTGAGCCCACAGCACGGGCAGCCTGTTGTGAGGCAGCTGGAGTGCCCACTCGGGAGCAGCCCCAGTTCCCACACCCGCTCAGATCCCCTCATGACCAGCTCCTGGCCCTGCAGGCCCCGCAACCCTCCTGGAGCCGCTCCTCACCTCCCTGCAACCTTGGGCTCGCCGCCACCCGCGCTGGGGCAGGGCCCAGCCCTCGTACCTACGGAGGTAAAAGGGAAAGGACAGGCCGCACCGTGCGCTGACGCCCGGGACCCCCACCCAACCCCGCTCCCCCTCGGCGGCGGCCGCGGGGCTCGAACCGGAGACCCCAAGGCTCCGCGCTCCCGCCCCGAGGCTCGGGGGCACGGCGGGACGCGCCAATCACCGCCCGCCGCGGGAGCCGCCGCGGGGTGGGAGAGGGTGGTGACTCTGAGTGACGGCTCGGCGGCCCAACGGCAGGGGGGCTGCGCACCAATCAGCGCCCCGCCCCGGGGGGGGGCGGGGAGAGGAGCGGGGGGTCTCTCCTCACGGTGGCGGAGGGGGGGGGGGGGGGGGGGGGGGGGGGGGGGGTGTCGGCGCTGCGCCGGGGTTGGGGAGGGGGCGCAGCTCTCCCCGCCGGTCCTAGTCCCTGCCTGCCTGCCTCCCCCCCCGCCTCCCGCCGCCGTCCCCCCGCCCGCCGGCAGCGGCGGTACCTGCTGGAAGCGGGGCTTCCCCAGCTGGAACGGGGGATAGTCCGCCGGCGCCGCCATCCTCTTCGCGCGCCGCAAAAGCGCCACTTTAAACAGCCTCCCCCCGGCGCCGGGCTCCGCCCCCGGCACCACCACACCTCCCTGATTGGCTGCGGCTCACCGCAGCTCCCCCGCGCGGCACGCCGGGAGATGTAGTCCGCCGCCGGCGGCTCTCCACCCGACAGCCAACGGGGAGGCGAGTGCGGGAGCGTGGGGCAGGATGGGAAATAGAGTCCACTGCGGGGGCACGACGGGAAACGTGGTTTGGCGGGAAAGCTGAGGGGGAGCCAGGATCAACGGGGAGAGGAGGCTGCCCTTGGGCAGGGGGGGCGGTTCTGCCAGGTGCCCCCGCCCGGGCTGGGCCCTGAGATGGCTTTGCCTTGCAGGGAGCGTGACGCCTCAAGGGAGCAGCCAAAGGATTTGGGGAGCACAGGGCCATCCCACTGCCCCCGCAGAGGGTAAATCCTGCCTGGGGTCAGGGCTCCGTGAGGGCTGTGCAGGGCGCCTGGGAGCCTGCCCCTGCCTCTGTTGCTGCTGCTTCTCACCTGTTCCCCTTTTTGTGAAATAAGGATTTAATTTAGCAACTTAGCGGAGGTTGCCTGAGGTAACCAGCTGCACCTGGCTGACAGAGCTCTGTTCTTCCCACCCTAAATGCATGTACACCTCATGGCACGTGTTTCCGATCACTTCACGAGAGACTCGCTCCGAAATGGTCTTCTGTTTTTGAACATGGAACACCGTTTTCTTAGTGACACTGACACAGCAGCCAGGATACGGGTGGTGATAAGAGGATGCATGGGAACGTGACCAGTGCAGCAGGCGTTTGCCTTAATTCTGAAATTGTTTGAGTAAATAATAACACATAGAAAGGTGAAAGCCCAAACGCTTCCGAAAAAAACCCCTTACATTTCATAATTTTCCTTGTGCAAATACATATTCTTACTTGATGGGAGCCTAACAATTGCTGCTGACCTTTAAAATACATGATTAAAAATAAAGAGTAGGAAACCTGGAAATAATAAGTTTACTTTGATGCAGATGTATTTGTCCGCTCCCTCCATGTTACGATTTATGGAGATAAAGGCAAGGTCACGCAGGGCTGAAGGCAGAAGGGGTACATGCTGAGCGATCTCCAGAATCCTCCTCCCTAGATTAGTGGAATAAGAAGTGTCTGGCCCTTCAAATGCCGGTGAAATTGTTTGGAGGATTAAGATCAATTCTCCGAGGAAGAGCAAAGGGCCATCAAATAGACTGGAGATGAGGATGAAGCAGGGAATACAGCCAGGGTATGAGAGGAAGGCTTTGGCATGGCAGAAGTAAGGGCAAGAGATTACAGAGGTCTGAAACACATTTTCCAGCTAAGGAAGAATTAAACAATATACCTGGGGGGAAAAAAATTTAAAAATCCCTTCTTTTTCGCTATGCAGAGAAAAATACGAACATCACAAGGTTTTGCTGCTGCTGCTGCTTTGCTTCACAGATGTGGTGCTGATTTTTTTTTTTTTCTCCTGCTCTCTTTCCATCTGCAGGGCCAATTTCTGCTTTTTGGCTATTTCACTGCTGATCCCCTTCACCGAACCTCAAATTGCCTGCAGCCTGGGGACAGAAAAGGTTCCTGGTGCAGAGCCTGCCACACGTGCAGTACCCCCAGTCGTGTCCTGGCACCCACGCCGTGGCGGCCGGGCATTGGGTGGGCGAGAGGCTGGGTGAGCAGCTGGTCAGGCTGGGGCTCGTGCCGTTCCCCGACGGTACGGTTTGAGAAAATCTATTGTCGTTTAGACAATTATTCTATCACCCCGTGACCCCTCCCCAGACGGAAAGGGGAATCGGGGAAAACAAAGAAACACAAGGGTTGAAATATAAATAGATTTAATAGACTAAGACTAAATAACTAAGAATAATACTAAAGAACCAGTATTAATCCCAATACTGATATAAGATACAGGAATTATACTCAGACAATTCTATCGACAGGAGGCTCTGCACTCCCAGCAGGGACAGCAACTGGCGGGCACTGGCAAGAGGAAAGGAAGGGCTCAGGGGTCTGTCACTGGGGCAAGGAGTTGTTTGGAACCCGTCGCCATCAAGGGAGAGTGAGCTATGCAGCAAACTTTTCTAACTTATATAGAATGTGATGTTCATGGTATGAAATAATCCCGTTGGCCAGCCTAGGTCAAATGCTCCTGCTTGTCCCTGCACCTGGCAAGCCTTGAAGACATTAAAACCTTGAATCCCCCAGAGCCTGGCTGGCTATAGAGTAAATATTTTCACGAATTCAGACACTAGAGTCTTCTAAAAAAGAATTTTCCCCCGTGTTAGAAGAGAAGTTAGCCCTGTGCCTCTCAACCCGGGACACCCGAGCCTCGTGCTGCTGTTTTTCTTGAGGAGGTGTCCCGCGGTGTCCCTCGGGTGACGCAGGAAGAGACGATCGGGGTTTCCCTGGAGCTTTAACCTGCCGTGGGAGCGGAGCCTGTAACAGGGACAGGGCACCGGAGTGCACCAACCTACCTACCCCTTGCACCGGCGTGAGGACGGAGCTTCTACCGGAACAGAAAAGTGACAATTTTGGGGTTTTTTTTTCATTTCTGGTTCCTTTTTCCTTAGAGAGACTGTTAAAATCAAGTTGTTCCTCAGGGTCGCAGGCTGCTGGCAGCTGGCATCGTCCCTCCTTTCGCCCTCCCCCGGCCTGGGTGTGTGTGAGCGTGGAAAGGCGGCTCTCCCCGGGAACAGAGAGGTGATGAGCAAAGATCTGGTCCAACAACAAATCCTGCTTACTGGAGTGTAACTCACCGTCCTTCTATCCCGTCTTCGGAGTTAATGGTTTGCTCGCTTTAAGGAAACGTGGCCCCAGTGCAGGCTGGGGAGCGCTTCACAGAATCACATGGGGTTGGAAGGGAGCTCTGGAGATCTTCCAACATCTCTGCCAGAGCAGGTGCACCCAGAGCTGGGTGCACAGGAATTTGTCCAGGCAGGTTTTGAATGTCTCCAGAGAAAGAGACTTCACCACCTCTCTGGGCAGCCTGTTCCAGGGCTCTGCCACCCTCAAAGGAAAGAAGTTCCTCCTCGTGTTTAGGTGGAACTTCTTATATTCAAGCTTGTGCCCGTTTCCTCTTGTCCTGTCCCTGGGCACCACTGAGAAAAGACAGGCCCATCCTCTTGACACCCTCCCTTTAAGTATTTATAAGCATTGACCAGGTACTCGCTGCCCACTGCCCCAGCTGTGTGGCCAGGGCAGGGCTTCACCTGGCTTAAACCTCCTTCTGACCCCACAGCACCACCACGGCTCTTGCAGCTACATGTCACCCTCTTGTCCCTCTGCCTGTGCTACAATGTCCATCTTTATCCCGAAGAGCAGCGTGTCACTTTCTTCGAGGTGGGTTCTAACACTGCTCGGAGCTCTATCACTGTCTTAAAAGGAAAAATAAATGAGTATATTGAGTATAAAAATCGTTTTTGACGTGACTAATGCTTTACAAGGCAACTCGTTTTCATTTTTCTAAAGGTTGCATCCTGCATTCCACAAGGCAGCAAAATCTCTCCGATGAATATGGATGATAACCCAAATCCCTCCATCTCTGCGCATGGGAATCCCCCCCCCTCCCCCTCCCATTGCAGCCAGAGCCAGATAATTGATACAATCCCTAATGTTGACACACTAAATGTTTTGTAACAACAGAGGGGAGAGAATCTGTTTATCTAAAACCACATTTGGAGTGACATAAGACTATCACTTTTTTGGTTAAATACCAGAAAGAATATCAATTCTTTGGCTGATATCAATCTAACCAGATCCATTTAGACTGACAACTCGTGTTTCCCTGGGTTTGGGGAAGGAGGAGGAGGAGGGGGGGGATGTGGGGGGTGCTTCCCCCCATCCACGACTGTCAAGTCAGCACTGACGTTTCTTTCCATCTTGGTGGAGGGAAGTACAAAGACACACACACACACACATCCCAACATCGAGCAAGCCCATCTAGAAACCAAGGGAGATTTGGGGGGTCTCAGACGGCCACCCCGCAGGTGACAGCTGGGTGCGGGGCTGGGCTGCCTCCTGGCTCGGGGAGAAAGTCACAGGAACATTTTTCTTGTCGGCTTCCATCTGTAAAGCCAGATTTGAAGAAAACTTGCGGCGGGCAGCAAAAACTCAGGCTTCCAACAACAGACCGAGGCAGCTCTTCCTGCAGGGACAGGAATTACTTGCCTGTGCTTAAGCTTTCAGGCAGGCAGAGACACCCGGTATAATCACAAACGGAGATTTAGCAGGACTAAGGTCTTAAAATCCTTCTTTTATTCCTGACTCGATGGATTCCAGTTCCCCCAGTGACTGCTGCTCTGCTCTGCCCCCTGTGCCCCCGCAGCCAGGGGACCCCCACCCCAGCCCAGTCATTTTGGGCTGTCCTTTCTTCGGATAGTCTTTCAGAGGGTCACAGTTCAGCGCCCTGATCCTGTGAGGCAGCGTGCCCAACGTTTCCCCCCTTGGCCCATCCAGGCTCTCAGGGCTAACATGATCCCCCCAGACAGGTGCTGAGCTCGGTAACAGCCTCCGATCCAGCTGAACGAAAAATAAACTGGGGATTAGTGCTAACGAAGCTCTTCTGTTGGAGCAGTGAAGTCATTTACCAAAGCTTAAGGGGAGTTAATTTTTTTGAAGGAGAAGGCATGAATGAAGAAAGAAGCGGGCCTTGAGAAGGAGAACAGCTGAGTGGTGGGACAGGTGGGTGGGATTAGGTTAGAGGTAGGGTGGGATTAGGTTAGGAGGCCAAGGTCTGGGCTGGGGGATCAGTGTCTGTGCCAAGCAAGGTCTGCTGCACGGAGGGGGACAGTTTAAGTGGTTTATGCCCATGAAGAGTGGGGAAGGGCTGCCTGATCCCAGCAGCAGCAGCGCTGATGGAGCTGGGCTTCCTCAGGCTGAACGCTCCAGCATCTGTGGCACAACTCGAGGTCTCCTTTCCCCTTCCTCCAGAGGCTGCAGTGAGGTCCCTGTCCTCTACTCAGCTGCTGATTTCCCACAGATCCCCAGGAATGCAATCATAACCTTTACCCCCTCACTACGCGGGGGCAAAGTCAGCGATGAGCAGTAAGGAGCTCCAAACCCCCTGGGCAGCATGGCCACCCGAGCCACCCAAGATCCTGCTCAAGGGACACGCAAGGAAATTCAGAGGAGCTTACAACCCCCCTGGCTGCCCCAATCAAACTGAGGGAGGGGCAATATTTGGAGGAGAACTCCAGGTAACCCTGCAGTGCCACCGCCACCATCTCCCCCGCAGCCACCACATGGTGCTTGGGGACCATTAACGATGCTGGAAAAGCTGCCGGAGAAGTTGGACACCGTCATCCTACTTCAGAACATAAACAGATAAATGTCACTCACTGTCCAAGTGCTATCAGCACAGACGCTGTTGTCAATAAATCAGAAGTATCTAGGAACAGCTTGAACAACTTTTATTCTTTTTTTTTTAAAGTGCTTAAAACGTAAATAACAAGCTCTTTATAAACATTAGTTGCAACTATTAAAACATGAAACACACAGAACCCGCTTTCCTGCGTACATGAAGTACAGGGAAATCAACAACTCCAAAACCCCAACGCTTACCTCTCCCATTTTGGGATGTTTTTCCACCCCACGTTTATAACACGAAACACATGGCGGTTTCTTCACAGACGAGTCGTAAGGCTGAGTCTACGCGACACTTCAGTATCCACAATCCCTTCAGGTTTGTTCCAGTTTAAGGATATACCTTGGTGGTGGTTCCTCTGGGACAGAAGGGCCAGCCAAGGCGAAAATAAATCATTTGGCCAGAGTTCTTTAAAAGCAAGAAGCCCAGTTGCGGGCCGACAACAAAAGCAGAGCAGAGCTGTGAGCAACAGCACCCTGCGGAAGACCTTGTGAAACAGCTTGAGCACGAAAAGAGAAAGACAGGCCAGGAGGCAAAAATACAGAGTAATTGTTATGGCTGTGTTCAGAACAGAACCAGTGAAAAGCTGCCCATTAAAACCCTTTCGCTTGCTCAGTTCAGCAAAGAGCGACAGATCTCTGGGTGTTTCCCTGCACGCTGACCAGAACTGCTGCTCACCTCCCTTTTTTTGCTAAATCATTAAATATGTACATTTGGGACATGAGCAACTTGAGAACATTTCCTCCCCCCTTCTTCTTCTCATCCCCCCCTCTCCCATCTACGAGAACCATTTCTTTCAGGTTTTAACAAAAAATATCATACAGACTCTGGCTTCAGTGCTGTTGTGTGGTGTGCCAAAGCTTGCTTGCGCTTACACAAAGAACAAAAATGGCAATGGGGTCAAAAAACCCCCCACATTTGCAGGACAGTGGGGTGAATAAACAGAGAACGAAGACAGAAGCATCTTTAAGATGCCTTTTCTTAAGCACAAGTCATCATTTGTAGATACCTCAGGACTTCCAAATGCTCGAGAACAGACACGCAACATCAGGGCAACCTTGGTGGTCGTCACTGCTCGTTTTGTGCCGTAGCCCCCCCGTGCCACGTGCGATGCCAAGGTACCTGTGCTGTGCCTGCGCCTCGGCCTGTGGAGATGCTCTGCTATCACAAAGTCAAGGCAAGAACTTTTGAGCTCTGCTTGCTCCAGCCTCCTCCGAGACGGCACGGGCTCCCGTGACGGAAGGCATTTGGGGGACTGTGTTGCTCTGCTGCAACGGAGGCAGGTCATGGGAGGAAGGACGTATTGCTGGAAGGGCCGTACACCTGATACAGCCCGCTGTAGCTCTGAGATTAACTTGAACATGTAAAGTGCAAAACATTCAAGCTTTGGAGGAAAAAAGGCAGAGCTGACTAAGGCAGAGGGGGGGAAACGCAATGGAAGAGGAGGAGGAGAGGGGCAGCAAGATCCTTATAAACATCGGCACTTGTGTGGGGGGAGCACCTGCAATGCTGATCGCTGACAGGAGAGAAATCCCGGGAAGCAGCTGTTTTTCAGGGAGCGGAGAGCAAGTGTGGGCCCCTGGCTCTCGTGTGAGATGTTGGCTCTACGCTCCTCCTTTTTAATGTCCACCTAACTTAAACCCTCACTGCTCAGCATCCCTGCCCTTCAGTGGGGCTGCCCCAGCTCCCAGCCCCCCATCCCATGCCACGCCAATCTTCTGATGCTGGGCTTCTTTCCAGCTGCCCACAGCTCCTCCCTGCTCCCATTCAGGTAAAGGGAGAGCTTCCCCATGAAAGACAGGCACCCAGAAAGGGAATCTAGTTCTCAGGCCATGGGGTCTTTTGATAATACAGGCAGAGAGAGGTTTCCGGTGCTTTCTAAAATGGGAGAAACACCTCCCTCCAGACCCTTACATCTTACACCAGAAACAAAGTCCCCACACCTGAGACACACATAGGGAGGAGGAACATAAAGACACAAGTAGACAAATGCAAAACCCCAGATTACTTCCTACTCGGGGCAAGGGCAGGTAGGAACGAGAGACTCTTAACTGCCCTCTTCCCAGGTAAGAAATCCTTCTCCTCATACGATAGACAGTTAGGTGTGCCCACACGCTGTCAATGACAGCAACACCAAATCTCCTTTTCTCCTGACAGGTCTTACCCCAACAGCCTGCTTCTCCAACCTCAGACTTAGAGCATGAGCCAATACCGCCTTTATCCAGTATTTTGTCTTGGAACATTTGGCCTGCTCTTTCCCTGGTGTCATCTCTTAATATCTCTACCCCTCACGTCACACGAGCTGCCTGTGCAGAGCTCCTGCCAAAGACCAAAAGCAACCTGCACGCAGGGATGGGAAGGCTCTACTGTCTGCATTTAAAACTAACCTCACCTTGTTCAGATTAGCAGGCAAACAGAAGAGAAAGCTGCCCAAGACAGGTTGAGTTGAACTGAGAATTGGATTTCAGAGCCTTTTTTGGTAGGAAACTGCTATTGTCCTATTGCAAAAGGCACCATTTTTCAAGGTCATGGTATACACTGAGGCAAGGAAAGAGTATGAAGGTTTTAAAAGAATCCAGTAACTTTGGGAGATCTACAGGACAGCAAAGATGACACATCAGACAGCTCAAGTCCCACACTAACTGACCCTCTGCATGGGACCAATCCCTGGCCAAAATCCTGGCAGAATGAGAGAGGGAGCAACATCCTTTCCATACCCTTCCACAGCATCTCCAAATCAAAAGCTGTGCTGTACTCTGGTGTGGCCAGGAGCATCGCTCACCAGCCTCAGGCTAACATCACCTACGGTTGTTAAACCCTGTAAATCAGAGGCCTTTAGAGGGTGACTCAACAGTTAGCAGCAAGAAGACTTCAACTCCTGAAAGAGCTGGCCTACAAGCCGCTGGAGACCTGACACTGTCACGTAGATACGATACAACTGGAGTGGTGTCTGGTACTAATACTGGCTTGAAGGGGGTCTGTGACAATTACCGAATTGCTGGCCTCGACAGGGAATGTTTGACATCGCCTGACCTAGCAGGATGCCATGCACAGAGGCGGCCAGGCGGTCAGACATCCTTCTCTGCACACCATCTTCAGTCCTGATAGCATCTTCCTGTCGCAGGGAGAAAGACGATGCGAAGTCAAGGGTGAGGGGCAGCCAGTGGAGAGCACTTCCTGTGGATGCAGAAAAGGGGGAGTGTAATACTGAGTAGAAATGTCAGCTGTAGTTGATACAGACAGAGCACACTGCTGCCAGCCAGCCTGGTGACGGGTTGGGGGTGTGCGAGAGGATCTCCTGCAGTGCTGATGGTGCACAAACCATCACTGGCCCTTCTCCGTGTTGCAAGTTCAGTTTTGAGCTGGGAAACTGAGGCAGCATCACAACTGCGTGCACACAGCGAAGGAATCGACACCACTCAGTCAGGCAGTGACATCAGCTCAAGTCCCTTATGGCCTTTGACTCTGGCACTGTCACTCTGCGTAGCATCTCCCATACGGTCAGGTACTGGCACAACTTGGAGCTGCCTCTTCAGACAGAGGGGTCTTTGTTTGGGGGTACAACATATGGGGCAGGAAGGGAAAGCAGCCCCTTCCCCTGCCTGCCCTGCTGAGCAGGCTCAGCAGACGGTAACATGCTGAGTTTAAGCATCCCTGATGTCATCGACCAACTTAACACTGTCCATCAGCCAGGGTACACCACTTCAGAGAAGAGACATGTGGAAGAGTGTGGGCAGAAGAGCAGCAGTAGCAGGAGGAAAACATGGATGAGGTGGATGGTTTTCAGCTCTTAAAGCATTGGCAGGATAAGTGCCTGAGAAGAGGCCACTTGGTCACAACAACAGGAACCTATAGGAGGCATCTGCCTCATGTAGAGGGCTCTGCTCCTCCCCACAGGGTGGATAACAGCTCACCACCCTATAGCTCCCTGGAGCCAGAGCTGGGATAAGCTTGGGCTGGGGAGGAGCAGATAATCTTTCCTGCTAAACTCTGCTAACAGAAGCCACTGGAGCCCTCTCGTAAGAGGAGGGGGGAGTGCAGGGGTGTTTGCAGCCTGTTTATTGGAGAAGTGCTCTAGGCAAGTGATGCTGGTCTCTGGAGAGAGGTTACTTGGTCTTGCTTTCCTCCAGTGGGATCTGGAGGAGCGTGGGAGACTGCTCCATGATGCGCACCAGCAGCTGGTCAATGTAGTTCTCCAGTTCATGGATGTGCTCCTCCTTCTTGCTCAGCTCCTTCTCTCTCTGCAGCAGGAGCTGGATGAGTTCATCGTGGGTCAAGTGATAATACTTGGCTGACTGGTCCAGTATGGCAGGATCCTGTGGTAGAAACCAAAAGGAACATTCAGTGAGTCAAATGAAAACCACTGCTCCCTTTAGCATTTGTAAGGTGCAGCAGCATTTAAAGCAATGAGTATTTTCTATGCCTGTCTTCTTTCCTGATGAGCCTGAGACATGGTGTAGCCATCACAGCGTGTCTTTACAAAGTTCTGGAGACAGAACAACTGTCCAGACTCCAGGCCAGTACAGCCTCCCTCATATGGCTTGAGGTGACCGCTGAGGACTTCCACCAGCTGAGTGAATTGTTTAACAGGGTTTCCCCAAAGACTCTGTAAAACCTCCTTCCCCCAACAGTTAGAAGTTAAGGGCATGGGCATTAGCCTGGCATTAGCTATTCCCCCTCTCTGGGACTTCTTCCCCAGTCCTCCAGCAAGCCTGGATGGACGATGGCAGAAAATGACATTCAAGAGCTGAAAGACCCTTCAGGAGCTCCCAGAGAACAAGAGCCCTGGGGAAGTCCGCTCAAGTGAACCCCAGGAACAGCATTTTACATGTCAAGTTGGAAAGGCAAACAGAGCAGCAGCAGACAATGAGAAGGAGAAGGCAACACTGTGAGACTGTGCCCTCAGGCACATCACACAGATATTTTGCTTCTCTCAACATGCCACCATTTACAATACAGCCAGGCAAGCAGCATCTGAGCAAGGCTCCAGGAAGCACCTTCCCTCTGCCTCTGTCAGGAGAGAAAACCCTTCAGGCCTTCAATCAGGCACCTCTCACATCCTCCACGTCTTTTGTGTCTTGCTGATAACCAGGCATTCACTTGCACCCCAAACCAAAGCAAGCAATAGTAGAAAAACAATGGGGTGAGAAGGTCCAGAGACCAGGTCACGGAGGAAGGGCCAGAGGCTGGGCAAGGATGCCAGCATTAATACACATGCTTCTGCTCACGCTGCGGCAGGACCACATACTACCTCCTCAAACACCAGTCTCCTGCACCTCTGTCACCAACTATAGAACATCTCAAGCAGGTGGGAATGCAGCTCCATCAGTGGTAGGTTCCTACCTTTAACTTCTTTGAGTCTGTTTTCTCTGGGTGAGAGGATGGGGTCACAGGCTGGACACTGCTGGTGGTGACCGTCTTCAGCTTCTCCAGGCCATTGCTCAGAGCAGTCGTCAGGCTGGACCTGTGCTGCTGCTTCTTCTCACTGGAAACCTCCTGTACTGCAGCACTGATGGGTTTCACTGGGTGAGGACTAAGGAGAACAAGGAGGTTGGACAGTTAACACCTTCTCAAACTGGGGAATGATGCTGCTGCCTCTCCCTGTGGTTTTTGAGGGTATGGTCAAATTTAGTCAGACATCAAATTTAGTCAGTTCCACACAGATAAACCCTTTGTGTCTGTTTTGCTCAAAGCTCACCTGCTCCAAGAAGAGAGAGGAGAGCCAGCACCCTGCAGAGAAGGCAGCCCACAGCACTCTCCAGTACCATTTCCACCCAGAGATGAGATAAGGAGCCCCTGGAAACACGTTCGGCTAAGACACAGAACAGGTCCCCATGCCCACACCTATGCTGCTCGGTCCACACAGAGGGACTGTGGGTCAAAAGTCCCAGCTGCCAGGTCTTCAAACAGCTGGGGGAAATGTAACCCAGGTTCAATGTAATCAAGGACTGCTACATCTACTGCCCAGAGGAACCCAGATTAGTGTCTGGGGTTACCCCTGATGCTTCAGGGGTGCTCCTGAGCCACTGTGTATCAGTTCCTGCACTGTCTTACCCCAAGAATTGAGTTACACCCGCCTGGAAGACACCACAGAATTTGTGCCCCTCCACTAGCCAATGGGGAGGGTGATGACACTGTATCTGAATACACCTTCTCTGTCAATTAAGGAGGAATTGCTTTTTCATTTATTTTTGCCTCAGTCTTCACCCAAAAGACTGTTTCTGGGATTAAAAAGAGTGAGTTTGCTTTTCAGTGTGATGGAAGGAGAAGTGACCTGATGCTTCCTGCAAGAAACAGGCAGATCTGTGCACCATACTCAGGGTGAAAAGATCATAAAATCTAGCCAAGAGCTCTGCAAAGCCTCTGCACTCATCAGATGCAGCAGCCACCCTGCAAAGGGTGATAATCCCAACTGCTCTTCCTCCAAACAATGCTGCAGGAGGACATCTTGCACACAGGAACTCTCAAGCAAGGTGGCCAAGCAGGGTCTCTCTTTACAAATGGTGACCTCAGGGTGTTGGTAGGTCAGGTTGTGGCAGGAGGAATAACACCCACAGTCACTGTGTAAGCCATTACCTGGGCTGGGACAGACCCATCTCAAGTCCAGTTTGTGCTGTAACCCCTCAGCTGTGCTTTATTTCCATTTCAAAAGCAGAGCAGAGGGCTTTCAAGCCTGCTCCAGATCAGGTGGATAGCCCAAGTCCTCAGGGCTGGTGTCTTCGTGTCTTGTCAGTGCTGACGGGATCAGAATGTACCAAGCAATCTCCCCATTATGCTGACAGCACACATCCAAAAGTCCTCTTCAACCACAATGATGCCTCCTGTCATCCATTTGCTAGGAGAGGACAGCAATGGTAGCCACTGACCAGCTTCAACAAGCTAAAGGATCAACACCCCTTGCCAGAGCTGTCCAAGCGCATGGACAAGGATTCCCCTACAGCTTGAAAAGATGCAGAGGGATCCCACAAATCTGAGTGGGAATCCACTGACAGTGCCAGGTGTTGGAGAAGTTGCCATTCTGCAAGTCTAGCCTCAAGCACTCTCCACCCTGGATTAAAACCTTCATCAGCAGAGCTGCAAACACCATGATGCCACGTTACAAGCGGTGCAGCAGTTGTCCATTTGTTATGATGCAAGATGGGGGTGAGGGTGAACTAGACCAGAGCTACACACACATCCCATAAAATTGATCAACCTGAAGACCTTTAAAAAACAGAAGTCATGACTTTGCTTACTTAAACCACTGCTAGCCTCCTTCCTAGCCCAAAATGAGTGGGGTTCACTGCAGCATCTGGGGAAGACAGGTCCAGTACCACTGTAGGACTTCTACTGTTCCTTGAAACACAGTGGCTGGGAAGGAGAGTGGCTGGGGAGCCACCAAGACTGTTCATCATAGACAGATCTGAAGATAAGCAGCCCCAAATGCCACCATTGCCTCACACATCCCCACAGTGTTCCCACAGCCAGCAGAGACTAAGACCAGAGTACGCTGCAGAATGAGGAGACTGTCACCCCTAAGGAAGAGCTCTGCAGGGCGCTCAGAGCTATCATGAACATTCAAACCATTTTAAAACACCGAAGGGGACCTCTTTTGGACCAAACTTACCAGGGACACTCTACAGAATGAAAACCAGCAACAGCCTTGTGATGCCAATCCGATAGCTTGGATGCATTTTAAAAGCAGGGTGACATTTCCCATTGCAAGCCTGGTCACAGGTGGCTTTCAGCCCCATTGCCAGAGAGAACACATCAATTTCTGCAGAGCTGGAAAAGGTATTTTAAAAAACATATAATATCCCATTCTTTTCCCACTGAGAGGGAAGAGTGTACAGGGTTCCTGCTGAGCAAAGCAGGGGCTCTGGCCCCTCAGCTTGTGACTCTGAGAGCTTTGAAAGCAGGAGGTATTTCTCCACCTGTGTCCTGTCCCAGGATGGTCAGCACTGGGTACGTCCAGGCAAGTAGAGGTTGCTTCACGCCTCATAGCCACGTCTGAAATCCTCATGGATCTGCTGAGAAGTTGGACCTGTTTTCATCGACGAATGTGAACTTGAGAGTAGAATCAGTCGCTCACACTGACAGCCTGCCCAATCCACTACTGCATCTCCAAAAGCTAATGATGAAGCTTAGCATGTTCAAGATTAAGCATCTCAGGATGATAACAGCACAACCCTGGTCCCCCTCTCTCAGCAAGCTTTGCTGTGTCACAGCACAGCTTTCACTGATGCTCACGAGGTCATTGCTGAGCACAGTGAAGAACAAGGGAGACTCCTCTACAGCAACTTGGAAATTACGTCTTTATCAACCCATTAAAATGCTTCTCACGGAGAACAAGACAAGTCCAAGGAAATCAGTCTCTCACTGCAGCAGCACACAGCACCTGAGGGCCTGACCTTCATGAAGAAAGGGTCTACGTGAAGGAAGGGAATGACTGAACTCAGGATCAGCAACTTTTCTCCCAGCTCTATCTATGGATGTGGCAAGCCACTCTGTGAGCTTCAAGGGCTCCCCAAGGAATACATTTAGATCACCAAGACTGGCATGGGATTTAACCTGAAACTTCATTTTCAAGAGAGGATGATCCTGCTGCACTCCTGGCATTGGAAAGCAGTGTGTGCCAATACCATCTTTGTACCTGTGACATCACCAGCTTTGTCACCTCCAAGTGCCACATTTCTGAGTTCCTCATCCATGGGTAAGGAGTTGCAAAACTGCTGGGCTCCTCCAAGGCAGTGGAGTCACCAAAGAACTGTCATGGGCTGTCCTTTAGGTCCCACCTGTACCAGGGGATGTGACCAGAGATATCTTCCCTGTAGTGAAGACACCATCCCAGCTTTCCCCAAAGAAGGGAAAGGGAAGCCTCTGTACATTTGAGTGTTGCAACTGATGCTCTGAGCAGCCACCTTACCTCAGTGGCACCAGTTTTGTGACAAGAGCCCTCCCTCATTGCAGGAGAGCAGGGAAGGATCTGCAAATGCAATCCCAACATGCACTATTCTGGACTCTGAATTTCTCAGCTGCATCTTCATCTCTGACAAAAAAGCAGCTGTTCCAGTAGGGCACAACCTCCCAGATCACTGTGACCAGGTGGTGGCCCAGACACACTAGGCAGGAGGTGCTGGTGCCACTCAGATATACAGGTCTACCACCTGACTTGCCATCTGAACAAGATGGCCAGCAGAGAGACCTCTGGCCACCTGGGAAGAGAATGTGTATCCTCACACACAGTTTCTATCCCTCCCAAGAAGGGCACATAACCCCAGCACACCAGACTCTCAATAATCCACACCAGGTACCAGCTCCTCCTTTATCTGATGAGAGAGACACTATTGTGTCAGACTTCATGTCTGATCTAAGTTTGAAGCCTCTTTTTCCTGCCACCTTTTTTTACCATATTTTTTGTCTATGTGCCACCAATCATCCTAATTGGACATGACTCCAGGAAAGGCAAGCATCGCTATGGAGACCTGGAAAAGGGCCCTGCCAGCTTTTTTCTCTCCCCCCATGACAATTCATCACATCTTCCTAATCTTATAAAGTAGTGAAGAACCTCATAGCTCTCCATAGAGATCTCAGTAACTCTTCAAAGGTTCTTCAATCACAGTAGCAAGTATCCAAAACTTACACCTTTTACAGGTAGAGAAACCAGCAGAGGCGTTCAAGGCCTTCTCAGATGTGTATCATGACAGAAGCCCACTTTCCTCCCACAAGCCATTCAGGACTAGGATGGATGCACAGTTGAGCCTGAAGATGACTGTGAGTGTGTACTATTGACACAGAGGGTCCTGGGACTATTGCCTAATTTTACCCTCTGGGATCGCAGGACACTTCTCTTTCCATGAAATATAACAAACATCAACAAAATTCAGGAGTTCTCTGTATACACTCTATCTGCAAATTTTGAACAAGGCTATCTGCTGGAGGATGAATAATCCAATTAAGAATGATTTGAGGATCTGGCCTTAATAAAGAAAAACAAATATCAGCGATCAGACCTATCTCTTGCTGATTTTTGCTCTGGAGGTCTTTCTGCACATCAAACCCACGTATGAGCCAAGGAGGCATCTCCGTGCAGAAGAGCTCGACATAGCTAAGTTCTGCTGTCCCTATCCTCCTGCCCTCTCTCTTCCCAGGGCCATGACCAATATTATTCTTGGGACAGATGTGATTTTATCATTTCAGTGCCTTCATGAATCTCCATTTGCCTTCTGTTGCAGAAGTGAAGCTGACCTGATAAATCACTGCCAGAAGACCCAGGTCCCCATATAAACCTTAAGAGCTTGATCCTTGATACTCAGGGCAGACAGAGTCCATGACAAACTTCTCCTGCCCACACAGACCAGGGGAAGGTGTACCAGGAAAATTAGATGAAATAAAGGACATAGAGCAAGACTCCATGACCTAAATTCAGCACCTTTCTCTGCTTCATGGCATTTCTACAAGTCCACAGTTGACCTGGGAGGAGGAACAGCTCCTTCTTTCCTCTGATACACCACCATGGTACCCCCTTTCGCATTCCCGTTGTACTTAAGGCAAGTCCCACTTGCTTCAAAACCAACAGGCATCTCAGCAGGAGGGAGGGGAGAACAGCAGTTTGCCGCTGCCCCAGGGAAACTACTGGTTTTGGGTTCTTTTGGCTATGGAGAGAAGAAGGTTTTTAGTACCTGATGGTCATTTAAAAAGGAAAGAAACCAAAGCTGAATTAATGAAAAGGGAAGGGCAGTAGCTGCGCACATGCCATGAAGGAACTCATGAGAGCATTAATGGCTGGAAGCTCTCCTGGCAGACATGGAAAAGGCACCTATTTTGCAAGCACAGGGAAGATGATGGAGCCAAAATTAGCACCGAGTGAAATGCGGATGCGGTTCTACTGCGGGTGAATTTTCAGTTGGGGCAGGTCTTGGATGCGTCAAACTGTTTGTCCTAGTTTAGGGCAAACACAGGACACCAGTGGCCATTACCCACCATGAACCGAGAGCCAAGGCTCTCAGCTGTTCAGGATGGACTCTCTGGGACCACAGGAAGGTGAGGGAAAAGGACCTGCAGTAACACGTGGAGCGGTCTCCTTGGAGCCAGCACAACTGTGAGCTGCTGACACCGAGCCAGGGTCCGCGTATGGGCCCCCCGATGAGAGCAGAAGGGAGACAGGGTTCACCTCTACCAAATAACACACCCTTCGCCTTCCCCAGAGTGCTCACCTGGTCGTCTGCTGGAAAAAGGGCTTCTCAGCTGGCTGTGTCTCCCTGGGCAAAACCACGAGGGCTGAAGCTTGTGTGTCACCGGGCTGCGGCAAAGGGCAGGGCTGGGCGGCTGCATGGCTGGTCGCGGCAGGGACCCCGCTGCTCGCGGGGCACGCAACGGGGGAAGGGAAATCAAACTGTTTAGGGTTAGTGGCAGCCACAAGGAAAGGGGTGGAGAAGGCCAAGGGCTGGCTGTCATGCAGGGAAGGAGGCTTGCCTAGCGGGTCCCCGGGAAGGTTAGTGGGTGGGAAGCCTTGCCCAAGGGCTTCCTCGTGGAGGCTGGTGAAGCTGAAGCCTCCCTGATCAAGCCTCTTGGGTGGCACAGCTTGGACGGGGAGGGGGTCTGGTGGCTTCTCCACAAAGGGATTGCTTGGGGAATTTGGGCTGAGCGCCAGAGCAAAGGGATTTTTCGGGGCTGAAGCATCCTGCTCGTGCTTCTCCTCAGCCCTATCTGGCTTCCAGAAATCAGCCTTCTTGAAGTCTATCCTGTCTGCTGAGCTTCGGCACCACGGCCCCTCAGGCTCGCTGGCAAGGGGTCTGCCCTGCTCTGCCTCCTGGGGAGGGCCAGCCACTGCCATGGGGGCACAAGGCTCAGGCTGGCCTCCCACTTGTCCAGAGGGGCTTGCCCCTGGCCCGTGCTGTCCCTCACCATCACCCCACACCGGCTCTGGCTGGGGTGGACTGTCCCCACGCGCTAACCTTCGGGGTCGTGTAGCTGGGCTGAGACCTGTGGAGTGACCGGCTGCTTCCTGATCTTCCAGAGCTGTCCAGAAGATTTCTGACTGGCCCAGGTCTAGCTTGGAAGGTGGGTTTAGTCCCGACACACTTAGCTCCTCAGGGAACAGCTCCTGTTCAGAGGCCATCTCCCACTTGGTACTCTCTGCAGCCCCCATCAGAGAGGATAAACCTGGCTGGCTCCAGCTCTCCTTATCACCCGACTGGCCTAAGCCATCTAGGGAGAACTTCGATGTGCAAGTCTCAAACTGCTCAGCCGTATCTGTCTCATTCTTCTCTGACCAGTCTTCCTCCAAAGAGGTGTCTTTTTTGGCCAGCTCACTAGCTCTCGCATCCAAATGAGCTGCTGAGACCGCAGTTGCAGATTTGGCATCATCAGAGACCAGAAACTTGCTCCCAGCTTCAGGAACATCCATTCCCAGTGTGGGTGGGCTGGAAGATGCTGGGACAGAGGGCTCGCTGCTCAGATGGCTCCTCGGCAGCTCCACGTCTGCCTTCAGGCCCTCTGCACCTTCCGATCGCTCCTCACTGCCTCGCTGCCTCGGCTGCAGGTCACAAGCATCCTCCTCCTCGCCGTCCCCTCCACCACCCACCACTGCAAACCACCTCGGAGGTTTGGGGGGCGGCACAGCCAAGCCCACTGGAATCTCCTCCCTCCCTGGGGTCCCTGTCTGTGTAGAGAGGATGACGTGCCTCTGGTGAATGTCAGAGCTGAGCTTTAGACGGCTTTCACTGGCCTCGAGCCGCATGCTAGCCTGGAGGCGGTAGACCGAAGTCCGTATGTCAAACACTTCCTCCTCGCTACCAGCACCCTGGGGCTCTGTCCCTGGCTCAGGGGCCACGGGGAACCGTCGTGCTGCCACATCTGAGAGCACCCGCGGGGGCACGGCTGCCACATTGCTGCCTGGCAGGGGTTCGGAGGTGAGCTCGGGGCTGAAGGTGCTTCTGGGCAACACGCAAGCGGCGGCACGAGATCCACTCTTTGCTTCAAAGGCACCTTCGCCGAGGAAGGCTGGCCGTGGGCTGAACGTGCTCTGCTGACCCACGTGCTCCTGCTCGGCCATGCTTTGGGTGCTCTCTGACAGGTCAGGAGCGGTTTCAGTGACTATGGTCATCCATCCATTTGTCCCTGCACTAGAGGGTTCCTCCTCATTGCTGTCCCCTTCCTCCCTAGAGCTATTTTCAGTAGTAAGTGATGTTGAAGCTTCTTTTTCCCCTGGATTTCCTGGTGCAAATGCAGCTGTCCAAACCGTAGGTGTGCTGCTTTTCCTCCTCCTTCCCGTCGACCCCGCAGACACAGGGCTCAGCACATCCTCTATCACAGTCGCTTCTTGGGTTGTGCTCACCAAGTTTGCCCCCACGTCTAAACCAGAAAAATTTGTCCAAGACCGCAGAGCTGTGGGCATTTCACTGCTGATTTGCGAGTCAGCCTTTTCAAATACCTTTGTCCCCTTCTCATGAGCTGGCTCAGCCAATCTCTCCATTGGGCTGGCTGCATCAGGATCGTCAATGAAAGCCATGCCCTCTGCCACCACCGAAGCAAAGAAGTTTTCCTTCTTCAGTTCTGGTTTGAGCCTGCTGGTTGCAAAGGCATCGAAGGTATCATCCCACTCCGAGAGGGAAGGAGGGTTGGCGGGTTTCTCGTCTGGAGGAGGAAGGTCTCCTTGTGATGGGGGAGTAGTTTCTGGAACGGGGACACAAACGCTTTTTTCTGGAGACTCCCTCTCCGGGTCTTTATGTCTTAGGGAGGCAGAGGGACTGCAATCCTCTGAGGAATAAAAGCTCTCAGCGACCTCTGTTGAAGCATGCGGCCCAGACGGGAAACTAGAGAAAAAGTGAGTAGGTGAAGGAGAATTTAGTACCTGGTCAGCGAGGAGATCCTCAAAGAAGGGATTGCTCTGCAGGGAGTTGAGGAATGGGTTGGTAGGGGACAAGCATCCAGACTGACTGTCTCCAATAGCGGGAGAGAGGTTAGCGCTTGGCATGCTAGCGAGATGGGCTACAGCAGCAGGAGGAAACTGGGCAGGGAAGCAGGGAGGAAAATGAGAAGGAGCATCTGAGCTGGTTTCTACCTGAGGAGACACTTCCAGGCTGTGGAGGGAAGACAAAACAGTCCTCCTGGTTAATGCTGTGACAGTGCTGTAAGCATACACCACACACACTACAAACGCTTCGGTTCAAAGCAATGCAATGATCAAATACACACTCGTCTCTCTTGTTAGGCAGAGCAATGATTATGGAGTCAAGGCGTGGAAAGGGCATGCACAACAAAAAGGAAAGGGCAGCCCTTCGAGAACAGTCCTCCAAATTTCCCCATTCTGCCTTAGCAAGCCCTAAGACTCAGAAGCCCAAGAGGTTTATCCCACCTCCTGCAGCCCAAGGACTTGGCTCTTTTTTTTTTGGTGCCAGCACTGGCACGTACCAAGGGCAGGCTGCACAACAGGACACAGGCTGGGCTTGTGCATCAGGATTGCTTAAGCCAGTAAGAGCTGTCAGGAATGAGTCTCTCCCAGTTTCCCCAGTGCCTCATTACTTTTATGGCAACACATCAGAACACCAGTGGATGCAGTACTCCCCCCCACACAGGAGGGAGGGCAGCGTGGCTGCAGGCAGACAAGGAACAAGAGCCAAGCAGGAGGGAGCAAGTGGCCAGGATGTGGCCCTGGCTCCACTCTTGACTCTGCCCAGCATCTCTTCATGCCCTTTGCCACATCACTTCTGGCTTGAGGTCCTGAGATGCCTGAACCCCCCCACAGGGGACCCCAAGGAGGAAAGGATTCAGCACAGCTCGAACTCAGCCTGTCTGTCTTCTCCTATATATCCCCCCTAAGGCAGGCAGCCAGTTCTTTGCTGCCTTTTCAAGAGGGACTACACCGACCTTTCTTTTGGATTTCATTGATCTTCTTTTGGGATCTCCTCCAACAATGAACACCACCACGCCTGAGGAAGACTTGCCAGGTGGGAGCTGGCCGTGTCAGAAGTTTTCACACATGAAGGACGCACCCTAAGTGGTGTTCCGACTGCCACGCTCCCTCCTCCTGAGTCCCTGTCCCCTTGACTCACTCCTGCCAGGAGCAATCCCACCCTCAGGATGGGGTGGCACCTATGCTGCCCCGTAACCAAGGCAGCAGGATCACTTCCTTCTTCACCGACTATGACAGCCATGCTTCAAAGAGACCTCAGTCTTGGTTTGGGAGAAATATGGCCATTGGTCAGCCAGCACTGGGCATATCAAAGTTGAATGAGGAACGAATGAAATAACTGCTTTGCCAATACGCATGGGGTATGTCCAGCCCTGAGGCTACAGCACAGTGTTTCCCTGCCTCACCCGAGCTGCTGGCAGGGATCACCTGGAAGATCCCGGTCAATGCGCTGGTTAAATGGCAAAGTTGCTTGGAAGACTATTTTCATCTGTTATTATAAACGCACAAAAAGCCTTAGAGGTATTTTAAAGCGCAAAAATGCCATCTTGAGGCAAAAGTTAACGATGTGTGAAGGTGCAGTCAGCATCGGTTGCTTTTAAAGCAGGCAGGGTGACATGTCAGTGGCATGTCTTGGACGGGCAGGAGCCTGTGCACACTGCAGCAGCAACACAGTAGGACCCACTTCTCCCCACTCCTGTCAGCTTCAAAGCTCCCCTCATGCATCATCTTCTAAGCAGCTACCTTGGAAAGGTACCTATTTATGCAACCAATGCCACCAAAGTCCCCCCAGCCCAGATTTTAGGTAGGTAACACACACAGCAAACAGCTGAGTGAAATGAGCTCAACCCATCAAACACTACGCCAGATACTACTTAGCAGACCAAGTAATTCAGACACAAAAAAGCCTTGAAACCTTCATTTCCACTCAAACCTGGCAGCTTACGTGGTGCTGCAGGCAGAGACAGCTCGTGGGTGCCCTCTCCTGCTGTCACTAAGCAGCAGTGGTGGCTGTGGCACGGGTGCCCATCCCTGTCCCCGCAGCCTGGCCGTACTCTGCCATGTCTCCACATCTTCTCCCCACTCAGACCACTGCTCTGTAGCAGGGTGGAAAACCTATTGTGGGCAGCCAGGCACAGACCTCCACAGAAGACACAGAAAATCTCCAGGAGAAGTGATGGGAGAAGGTGATGGACCTTTCAGCACAAACCACTGCAGAGACCAGCAGCCACTCTCTTTTTGACTGTCAACCTCTCTGGGCATGTTGTGACCTGAGAATTGGCATGTGGTTGGGGTGCTCCACATCTGAATCCTGCTTCCAGCACAAGACCAACTCCAGACCATCCACGGGACATATTCACTGTTCTGTAAAAGAACCATCCATGAGGGAGCAGTGGTGCAGAATGACAGCATTTGTGCAAGGAGACAGGGCTTCTGGTTTTTTGAATACAGAAGGTCCAGACAAACGCCTGCAGCTGCTGGGTAGCTCCATGCTCCTCAGCTGAACACACACCTTGAAGGACAGGCTCCTGTTCACTGCCACTTGCTGGAAATTGACCTTTTTTCCTTATCACCCTCAAATTTAAGCTCTCCAGAAGTGGAGTGCAGCTGCCCATGACCCAAGGTCCAGTTGAATCAGTTCACAAGATCCAAAATGGGTTTTATCTGTGGTGGAAAAGGGCAAAACACAGCAAATTTTCCTTTCCAGCTGGAAAGAGAAGTTGACACAGTCCAACCTGAAACACCACCATCTCAGGTGGCTGCAAACAGCACATGCCACTGCCCTACCTCTGCTTGCTCCTCCGATTGCTCCTTCTTGCTAGCACTTGCTTTAGTGTCTTGGTCCAAATTAACATCCCTCATTTGTGATTCTGCTTAAATAGCATTTAGTGCTGAGTAAGAGCAAGCAAGGTCTGTCCAGCCAGCTCTGCTGGGTTCTAGCACTAAATAGCTATAGAGCATTAATCAGCTTCAGGCTCCTAGTGCTTGATGCTAACGACCTTCACAGCTGTCAGAAGACTGAGTGGTTGAAGTTGCTTCCCCAAGGGCTGATGCCAGAGCAGCCCCTCTCCCAGACAGACATGGTGGGCAGTGGCCTGCATTGCATTGATTCCCATCTGTACAGGTGGAGGAACAGCTTCAAAGTCTCTTCAGACCCACCCAAGACCATGTCCTCTTTCCCCAAGTCATAATAGGGTCCATGGGGTGCTGGGGACTGCCAAGAAAGAGCAGCTCTAGGCCATGCCAGCAAGCTGGTCCCAGACATGAGCTGCTGCCTCTATAGTCTAGGCCATCAGGAGGTAGAATGATACCTTCAGCAAGCCCCTGATTGCCCCTTGCCTGCCATGACCTACACATCAGTGTCAGGATGCAGGAAAATGAAGGCTCCACTTTGCCAAGGGAACAAAGGTAGGTGAACATGAATCTTTTCCTGGAGGAAAGCAAACCAGAAGCAATGCAGCCTCTGGCACTGGTGCAGGAAGATCCAGATCTCTCCTGTCAGGCAGTGGTCCCATATCATCCTCCCCCAGCCTGTGCAAGCTAAAGATATAAAGACAGAACTTAAATCCATCTTCTTTTGTCAGATTCTAGTTTTCCTCCTCCAAAAACCCCTACTGAAGTTTCCTTTCACTGACTGTCCCCATTCTTGCTGGGATCCACCAGGACTTGCTCAGGGGCTGCACAAACCACTCTCAGTCACAAACTCCCGGCATCAGAGCCCATGTCTTTCTCTGGCTTTTCAAAGCACCAATTGCACCTTCACCATTCAACCCCTTTCCTCAGCACAAGCATCCCCTGTCTTGGTTAGCAGCCCACCCCACAAAAAAGCCCTCTTTTCCAGCTCTGCTGAAGGATGGTGGAAGCGCCTGGTGAAACAAGACAGGAGGCGGAGGATGGCGTGTTCCTCTAGAGGGAAACCTCCGCTTGCAGCAGCCTGACTTTGCTGCATTGAAACGCTGACTCACCCTCCTCCTCCTCCCATACCCCAGCACACGGGCTCTGCCAGCCAAAATAAATAGCGGGTACCTTTCTGCCCTCATTTATTTGTTTGGCAGCACTTCACAGACGCGTTTTAGCCTCTCAGCAGAAAAAAAAAAAAAAAAGAGAA
>BJBW01003611.1:154160-185566 GCA_004320125.1 Scolopax mira
CAGCCATCGCAGCCCGTCTGCAAGAGGTGGGTAACTCTGCACCGTGAAGATAAAGAAAACAGCACATGTGCTGAAAAAGCAGGGGGTTGGGGAGGGCAAGGCTCAAATCCAGCCGTAATGTGCTGGGGTTAAGAGCTGCACTGAACCTCAAGTGGAAAATCCCTCCCAGGAAGGCTGGATCCAGGGGAGTGCCGGGACCCTACCACTCACACACAAGCTCCTTTTTGCACCTTTTCCCTGTAGACAAACACGCAGCCAGGGCTCGCTGCAAGTGAGCTGGGGAGGGTGGAAAACCAGCTGGACCAGAGTGCCCAAGGCCCCCAGCGTGGCTTCAAAGCCTGGCAGGGATCAGGAATTTCTTCCCACCAGCGGGAGCGAGGCTGGCACAGCAGGATTTGTGCAGAAAGGGGTTGGGAAGGGAGGAGTACGGCAGCCTGGGACATTTTTATACAGGGTGGGAACCCAAGTGGGAAGCAGTCAGAGAATATATGCAAATGCTGCTTTTAAATAGCAATTTCTGAGATGAGAGTAAGGGGTTTAGCTACCTGTGCTTTCACCTTGGTCCTCACCTGCCCATCATCCCAATTAAAATGGATATGTCCTGCTTTACAGAGATTTGCCCCAAAACCACAGGCAACAAAAAATAAAACTAGCAGATCTGGGCAGTAGGAGCCCAAGTAGATGCAAAGTGTTAATACTAATACCAACTTTTAGAGGTGAGGCTGGGGCTGTGCTTTACCTGTACAGCTACAAAACATCAGGGCTGAGCTGGTGTCAGCTAGGGATCCAATTCACCATTCTGCCTCGTGTCCATCCCTGGGAAATGCAGGCTCAGCAGGCAAAAGGAAGGCAGAAATGTTTTAAGAGCCATTTTTCACCCTTGCAGGCTCCTTGCACCCCTCCTGCCAGAGGGAAAATGTCCAGCTCTGTCCCTGATCATTTTTACCCCGTGACTGATCCAATGCAGGTGTGCAGTTTTGCAGCTCATGTGGATACAAGACCTGTACCAGGAATTCCTGACAGCTCCTGTGATGGACTCATATACAGCCTCACCATTACCCGTGATGCCCTGGTTCTCACAAAACGGTGTTCCTCTTCATCAAACTCTGCAGCCTTCCAGGTTCCACTCTGAAAGTCCCCCTCAATAGTGCTTTGGAAGCGGCTGTCTCATTCATCCATGTTCAATCTCACAAACAAGCTCACCTGATCCACCTGCGCTGCTCCCTGCTGCCAGTGTGTCCAAGGACCATGATGCAATCATTCAAAACCTTCTTCCCGTGTCCAGCACTTAGGAAACGTGCTTTTTAGGAGTACATGATGAAGAGTGAGGAATTCGAGTCAATATTTAGCCTCACTACTGGATATAAAGGCATGGAGTATGGAAAGAGGACTGATAACCAAGGTGGGGGATGATTTTATATTTTCCCCCCATGAAAGCAGTGACAGAAAGAAAGGGCTTTAATCAATGGCACCAATGCAATTATTTTTACAAGAAATACTGCAATTCCTCTTTTTTCCTATTGGCAAGCATGAGATGCAGCCTCATTTTATCATCCCAATTCACGTTGCAGGAAGCAGGACCTGTGGAACTCTGATAACATTGTAGGAAACCCTCAAAATAGTTAAACCAATTGTTTTAGCCCCAGGCCTTGCTTGCAATAAACCTGCTGAGCTTCTTCCTTACATACAAGCCTGACCACACAACCTTAAAAACAACAAACCCCAAACAGTCTTTTATTCAGGTCTTCAAAGAGCAAACACTATCTTCCTACTGCTTCCATTCAAGCCAGCATCATGCCTGGTAGCCACCACAGATTAGCAAAGCCAAGGCCAAAAAGCACAGCCTTTAGGTCCTGCTTCCCTGTCAAGAGCAAACAAACCTGTGTAAGTAAGGGCTGAAGGCAGAAATGTCCAGCTCTCTCCCTGGGTATGAGAGCGGGCAGGTTTGCAGCTCGCTGGGCAGCACCGACTCATGTGTGCTTGACAATGGGTCAGCAAAACCCACCCATAACAGAACAGAAAACCTTTTCATAAAGCTGCAGTTAAAACCAGCCAAAAGTCAGTGGCTTCCTTATTTTAGAAAGGGTGTGGTTTTGCAAGGGCAAGCGGTTAAAGACAAGCTGTGCCAAACTTGTCTTAGCTCTAGGCTAATTTAAAGCTTAACTGTAAAGCATCTTTCTAATTACACACCTTTTAACTAATTACAAGTTGAGTTTTTTGGTCTTGCAAAGGTGACTGCTTTTCACACTCTCCCCCCATGTTCAGCTTCAGGTGAAACCTGACCTATCCAGAGTGGGCAAAATGGTGAGAAGATGCTGCTTGCTCAGCTGATAGGAGCTGCAAAGCTGAAGTTTCCAGAAGCTGGCAAGCAGAAGGGAAAAAGTCCTTCCTGCAGGTAAGTCAAAGACTTAAAACTGTTCAATTCAGAGGCTGGTTCTCTCTGTAAAGCGAAGGTTAATCCGTCTTCAGCTCCAGAAGTTACACTGGTAACTGAATAGCTCCTCCAGATGCAGATGGACATCCATAAAACACCCACAGATAAGCACTGCTAACTTTTCAATTGCACGATTGAGAAACCATATGCATTTGATTCTCACAATACAGATGGCACCAGACCATATGTTCAACCTGACACCATCAAGACCTAATAAGCTCTTCAACAGCTTTCACTTGAATCAGTGGCGTAGTCCACAAGGTCATTGTGTGTAAGAAAAGAGAATAAAATCAGAAAAGTTAGAGTTCTGTACAATTAGAATAAGTACTGACGTTGTAATTAATGGTCAGAAAAAATTAAGACCCAGGAAAGCCAGACTAGAGACAGTCCATGTCCCTGTGATGATGGAAAAGCCATTTTTACATCAAATGAGATGCAGTCACCATCTCCCACTGCCCATCCTGGGCCACATGCTAGGACAAATGTTTCTTATAATGTTCCCCAAAGCTGGTTATCTACCCCAGTCCACAAAGCCCCAGACACTGTGTTTCCTCTTTTCAGCCTGACAGCTCTAGCACTTCAACATCCTCCATAAAAGACTTCTCCTAATGACTATCTTAAATCTCCCTTGCTACAGATTAAGCTCATTACTTCCCATTTTCAAACTGCAAACTGCAATTAAAGTCCATTCAGAAGCTTATAAACACCCCAAAAGGGGCCCCTGTGAATTTGTTCCCTCCAGCCCATACTGCTTCAAAGCAATTCTTATTTTGGGGAGAGAAACCCCCAGCTGTCGCATGGGTCATCCAGGATTCTCCTTAGAAGACAGGCATCTGCAGAGAGGGTCCTCAGCGTGCCACAGCAAACCCACTCTAAGCAAAGCTTAGTTTCAGCTTAGCAGAAAGCTAAGCTAAGCTCACAGAAATAAAACTGTGAGCACTGAAGTAGATTTAAAAAAAAAAAAACCCACAGAGTGAAAATCCTCGAGGAAAGGAATAATGCTGGGAATGGGTCTGGCAGCTGTCACTTAAAAAAAGGCAGAGGGTTGTTAGAAATCAGCAGTGCTTAAGGGCACCTCTGCACTCACAGCGATTATCTGCTACAGGTATTCAGGAGTCTGTATCCCAAATCAGACATCCTTGCCTTGAAAACAGCAGAGGAGCAGGGCAGGCACAGCTCACACGTCAGGTTGTAACGCACGGTCCGTGTCGGTCTCCTGCCTTGAAGTGCAAAGCAGTAGGAAACCTGCAGGTTTCTCACCCATTTATCAAGGAAAGGTGCATCTCCAGAGGGAGATGCAGAGGGCATCTCCCATCCCACCATCCCACGCGTGTACATTGTAGACTCACAGCATTGCAGACTGGCTCAGGCAGCTTGTGGAGTCACTGCTTGAATAGAGTAGCATTTTTTATAGGTTTATTTTTTTATACTGCAGGTTTATTAACACCAAAAGCAAAAAAAAAAAAAAGAACAAACTTAAGTGATAATATTTTGTCCTTCCTCAATCACAGCATTCAGAGATCCAAATCCTTTACCCTCATCCAGAAAAAAGCCTTGCTCCAGGATGCAACACCAAGTAACTACAGGGGTTTCAAGTCTCCTGGAAATGAAAGACCCATAAATAGAACTGCAGTCACAGCAGTCCCAAGACCTCATATTCGTCCCTCCTGCTGCTGGAGCACCTCGAGGACAGACACCCCACACCTCCCTGGTCCTTCCCTTCCCCACGCAAGCCAGGCCTCCCTCCCCAACCAAAGGCTTCGGGGCACACACCTCCGGGCCCTGCGAGATGGCGCGTTTGTGACTCAGAGAAGCAGCTCCCAACTGCTGCCTCAGGGTCCCGGCTCTGCCCATGGGGCTGGGAATGCTTGCAGTGGGCCCTCACAGCCCTCATGGCTCCTCTCCCATCCTCTCACTGACAGCATAAGTTCCTCTTGAGTGACCACTGCTGGCACACAGGACAGGGACTCGTGGCCTTCAGTCACTGGGAAGGGGGGTGGCAGCATGTCCTTGCCTCCTGTTGGCCTTAAAGGCCACTACAAACACAATGTCTTCCTGTGGGGTGAGGAGGACTTTTGGAGCTGCCCCTGTTCTGAAGCTGTGCTGAGCAATGTGCTCAAACCCCCTCACGTACGTCTGGGCAGCACTTTAAAAGCAGTTTAACCCGTGTGGGAATCTGGTTACACTGAATAAACCATGAGTGCCCTCCTCATTAAAGGAGGCTTAGACTGAATTAAAATCCTTCTGGTTAATAAATTAGGTTAAAGTCAGCCCAGATTAGAAAATCCCTATAATAAATCAACCCTCTAGATTCAACCAGCTCTCCGCTGCTAGTTATTTTCTCTGGCTGCTTTTAACCCTGTCTTTTCCCTCTCACTGAGCAATGATAACAGCACACCAGGCTCTTGGTCGACCCCCAGCTCAGCTGCCAGAGGCTACTGGGATGGACGTGGGTGACGCACTGTCGCGATAAAGCCTGCACAGAAACAGCACGAACACCACGTTTTACGTGCCACAAATACAGTGCTGAGGATTTGGAGGGATGAATCACCACGAGAAGCAAGAACAATTAAGAGATTTATAATCAGGAGCAGGGAAGGCTGGGGTGGGATGGGAAAAGGAAAAGAGCAGGACTGGGATTAGTTACTTCAGAAATATTAATAATATCTCAAGTTACCAAAGTACCACACCCCCAGGCCAGACCAGCAACACAGAGGGGGTGGGATGTTAATAACAAAAAGTGATTACATGTCACTATGTCCCGCCTCCTACACTAACTGCCAGGGAACCTTTTTGATCTAATTAAAGTATAACGATCATTTACTTCGAGACCACAGAAACACTTGGCATGACCACAGCGAGCCTCACCTCTGCAAAGGGAAATGTCCTCCTCTCCATTAAGGGAATCCCTCCCTTCCCCAACCAGGAAACATGGCCTGGGAGGGCAAATGGAGTTGGTTTGTGACAGAAGCCAGGGGAGGATCCAGGAAAAATCACCCTTCCTTTAAGATATTTAAGACCAAGGAAGGATTTCCCCCACTATCATCTTGTCTGAGCAATGGAGACCAGTCCTCCACTGATCCTGGAAAGTATTTAACAGCACAGCCACTGAAGACAGGAGGCTGGAGCAGCTAATTAATGGCCTAGACATCAACACACCCATCTCACTGACCTGGGTTTCTGAGGGGACTCTTTGGGCTCCTTTGAACCGAACCAGCCACTGGTCTTATTCCTCTCATCTTTCCCTGCTGTCGTGTGGACAGAAGAGCCATGGGAGGATCCCACTTTCTCCCCCTGGCCTTTGCTCCCCACGTCGCTCTTGTTGCCCCCATGGTGGAAGAGGCTGCCCTTCACTTTCTTGTCTTCCTTCCTTGTTTCTTCAGGTTGCTTCTCCTTCGTTGTCTCTGTGGAGAAGACTATGGGTGCTGCAGCTTGTGTCGGCTTGTTCTCTAAGCGATTGTTTTCCTCCATCTTGGCTCTGCCCAGATGGTTACTGAGAGTGACAGCTTTCGTGGAAACCTTGAGCTCTTCTTGCAAGGCTAGGGTGGGAGGAGACGGAATGAATCTGGGCTCATCTCTCTGCTGTGTCCTCTCGAAGTTGCTGATCCCCCAAGGCACCTCATGGGAGTCGGGACGGAGTGGGACAAAGCCAAAGCCTTCCTCCTGCCGTCTGGGAACGCTGGGCACAGAGAGTGGCACAGAGCTCTGAGGGACAGACACGGGGCTCTTTGGTGCAGGCTCGTCGTTGTAAACGTGGCTCCCATTGATGCAGAGGGAAGACCTGGACACAGGATCGTTCTTTGGCTTCAGGCTTTGGATTGCTTTTGGCTCCAGGACCGGGCTGACTTGGGAGACATCGTCACTGAACGCTCTCTTGTGGGTCAGCTTTGGAGATGGCAAGTAGTCTTTCACTGCAGGAAAATAAAACACAAAATAGAGGTGAGGTTATGTATGAAAAGCATTGTTACCTTCTACTTGCAAACACTAAGGAGGTCTGTGAAACCATACCGGCTTTCTCTCTCCCAGGCTCTACTGGATTATAATTAACTTATTAGAAATGCAAAGCATGGGTCACAAGTATGTGGCTGTACAAGCTATAGGATATTCTTCCCAAGCACATCGTCTCCAGTTGCAGGGTCCGGAGAGGAGTCTCTGTAAGACGAAAAAGCCCTTGTCTGAGAGGCTCTCAGATCGATAATAAATGCAACAAACTACCCAGAAGCTGCTTAAAGGGCTTATGTTTCCGTGTGACTTAAGAGTTTGAACTGAATAAAAGACGCCAAGCCCCTGAGCTCCACTCTGACAGGCCAGGCCACTGCTTTGTGTGATATAAGCCAGAAGGGGAGGGTCCAGCTCCTGCTGCCCCCTCCTACTGCCTGACCCTGTGGCTATTACTAACTCTCAGCAGATTTTTGGTGTTACGTGGAGAGTCCAGTGAGAAGGACTGCCTCGACTTTAGGAGACATGCAACTGCTCTCCCCTCCTAACCAGAAATGCAGTCTCCTTTGCTGGTTTTGCCTTGGAGAGAGTTAATTTGCTCCACAGTAGTTTCTATAGAGCTATGTTTTGGATTTGTGCTGAAAACAATGTTGATAATACAGGGATGTTTTAGTCACTGCTGAGTGGTGCTTATACTCAGTCAAGGCCTCTTCTGCTCCTCACACCTCACAGGAGAGTAGGCTGGGGGTGCACAAGAAGCTGGGAGGGGACACGGCCAGGACAGCTGACCTCAAATGACCAAGGGGATGTCCCATGCTATGTGATGCCATGCTCAGTGTATAAAGCTGGGGGAAGAAGAAGGAAGGGAGGATGTTCAGAGTGATGGTGTTTCTCTTCCCAAGTTATGCGTGATGGAGCACTGCTTTCCTGGAGATGGCTGAACAACTGCCTGCTGATGGGAAGCAGTGAACAAATTACTTGTTTTGCTTTGCTTGTGTGCATGCCTTTTGTTTTACCTATTAAACTGTTTTTATCTCAATCCACGAGTGTTTTCACTTCTACTATTCTGAGACTTCCTACCATCCCAAGAGGGAGCAGTGAGCGAGCAGCTACGTGTGCTTAGTTCCCAGCTGGGGTTAAATCTTGACACTCCTTCACCATGACACAAGGAGGATGGGACCAGACTGGTGCCTCCATTTGCTCTCCAGTCACACACAGGAACATAACCCCCCCAGAAACCAAGAGGCATCATGTGGGGAGCTTTGCCAGCATGGTGAGAAGCAGCGTGTACCCACGGAAACCCACTCAATATGGGAATTTGCTGTCTCCAGCCAATTAAACCATTTAATTATATATTTTGTCTTCAACGGATGGCAAGAATTAATCCACTACAAGGGCCTTTTTTGTTTGCAAATCGCTGCTCTCCAAGTACCAAGAGCTCAGATTGCTTTAATCACTGGGAACCGGTCACTGTTTCAGCTTTGCCTCCAAGCCAGAGGCATCTCATTAGACAGCCGGGCAGCAGCGTGGCACAGCAGCAACGTGCTCTGCTTCACCCAGCCCTCTCCCAAGGGCTTACTGCTCCAAGCCACTGTTAGCCACCCGCTTTTAGGGGGCAGAGAAGAAACAGTCCTAAAGCACCCTTGTAGCCTACAAGTTCATGCTGCGCTGCAGGGAGCACGTGCAGCATCAGTGTAAGTCAGGCTGTTCATACACAGGCTCAGCAGGAAAAGCAAAATCTCAGATGCCTCCCCCTATTCTGGTCAGCACGTTACTGCCAGCAGGCAGAAGGTCTCAGAGGGTTTGTGCAGGATGCTGCTTTTAGGTAAGCAATTAGTTAACAGATTTGCAGGAAAGCCTCGACAGCCCCTTATAAAAAAAAAGAGAAGGGGAAAAAAAAAAAAAAAGGAGGGTGAGAATTAAAACCGTTATCCTCTTACCAGAGCGTTCAGTGGACAGACTGCTGTGTCTGCTTGGGGATTTGGTTACCTCAGGAACATTTGCAGCCAAGCCCAGGCTGGCAGAAGAGATGGTGCTGTCAGATCCCAGGGAGGTGTTGGATTGCGTCAGGGATGACTTGCGCAACTTATTCTTCAAGAAGAAGCCCTTGACTTTGGATTTCTTGCCCCCGATGTCATAGTCATCCTCCATGTCGAGGGCGCCCATGCTGCTGGGGATGATGGCAGAGGCTGACTCCAAATCATATTTCTTCTTGCCCTTCATCTTGTCCTTCAGCTTGCCAAATGGCGACCGCGGCTTGTCCTTCATGGACAGGTCAAACATGCTGGCTGTAAGGTTGTTGCGTGTGAACTGGATGCTCACCAGGATCTCACCACGCTCCTTCTCCTTCTTCCCAGGCTTGGAGTGCAGCTTGTACCACCTGGAGCCGGAGAGGAAAGAAAAGGAAAGGTCTATATCTCATTTCCAAGAACCAGAAGCCAGAAATACCTCGGGGAGGATGCTGCTGGGTGGGACCCAGCACAAGCACATCAGAATTCATTGAAGACCTGAGTCAGAGGCACATAAATGCTAAACACAGAGGTGTTGCACTGGACCAGTGGCTTTGTAAGAGCTCTGTCTCTGTCCCCATCCTAAAGCACTTCCACTAAATAACCAGGCAAACACCATCTCGCTCACCCTGGCATCAGATACTGCCATGCATTTCAGAGGGGGAAGTTACTGGTGGCCAAATTTTTGTACAGTCAGTTGACATGTTGCTGTGAGCCTTGTTTAAAAAAAAAGATGGTACTTTTGCTTGCGTTTTAAATATTCAAGAGCCAGTGACTCAGAACAAATCCTTTCAAGTCAGAGACAGTACCGTAATGGCAAAGGCACTGAAAAACATTCATTAAAATAACTTTAGGCCAGACCCTCTGTGCCTCACCCTAAATAAAAGTGCTGAAGTTTGCCTAGAAGTGTCCTTGCCTCAAGCATTTAGAAGATGCTGCATCTTCCTTATGGGCAGAAGGAGTTGGCATGCAGCACGCACTTACCCTATCCAACTCAATCCCACCCCACCCAACTCAACCCTACCCTACCCAGGTTACTGGATTTTGGGGAAATATTTGCATTCCCACATCTGGCTGATGGCAGTCTCCAGCCTGCGGTACAGCTTTGGCATCTGCAATGACCTGATGTGATGGCGGATGACGCAGCACACCTATACATCCATCACCTTCCCCTCCTCCAAATCCCTCCGTTCTGCTGAAACATCTGTAAAATCTGAGGCAGCCAGAAGCCTGGGCAAAGGATGGAAAAGGACTTTAATCCCCCCTGTGCTGGTTGCCAAAGCCTATCATCGTGCTGCTGGAGCTGGCAAGAGCTCCCAAATGAGGTATTAGGCACATCTACCAGCACAAAAGCTTCAACTGACTCTGCAGTAGATTAATGGAGGATGCTCCCTGGTACCATGCCCCAGATGAAACCCAAAACACAGACCTTGCTCACAGAGGTGGAGACCATGCGAAAACCATTCACTGCAAAAGGGAAAATAACATCCCAACCTCCATTTAAGGCCAATCATCTTGGTGGGAATAACCTGTGCACTGGCAGGGCATGGAGCAATCCTTGGTATGCAATGGGAGAAGGCACTTACCTTCTGCCAGCTGGAAGGAACAGTAGGTGAGAAGGTACCAAAGCAAGAGATGCCCGGGAAAATCTAGTCTCCAGTTTACCATGGTCATGGTCAGACCATCAGACCATGACCAGATACCATGGTCAGAAAGTACAGCATGAAACACAAGCCATGAGGGAGCCATTTCTTCCCCCAAATAGCTGCTGACCCAGTAGCCTTTTGCCTCCTTCTCCTCCTGTAAGATGCCCCATCCTTCTGCCCCTGTTCCAGGCACCACTTCCTGAGGTGGCTGCAGCAGGATGAGCGGGTCTCCAGCATAGCTGCTGCCACAGTGTCTCTGATTCCTCCCAGATCAAGGTACTAAAATTCCCCTTAACAAGGCGCAAGGAAATCTGTCAGTTCAGGACAGACCCTATTTCTCCATGACACACTTCACAGGTAAAGTAGGCAGCAATGGGAGGTGGAAGAAACTTCTAGACCTGGGTTAACAATTTCCCAATGATTTCCCAGAAAGAATTCCCAGTAAGAATTCCCAGCAGTGTTTTACATCCACTTGAAAATGAAGTCACTGAAAAGAAAAAAAAAAGAAGGAAAGGAAAATGTGAATGGATGGAGATGGGTGTGACCATGCTGAAATCACCAGCGCAAGGAAAAACTTGAATTGCGTCCTCCAGACATTTCTGAATTACTGCTGAGGATGTTAATGCATCTTGGACGAAGGGAGGAGTTGGAAAGCCTGGGGAGCCCACACCATAACTCCTGAGGGGGGCACAAACTCCCTAATTCCCTGCTGGGATGCCTGGATAAATAACAGGAGTGCACAGGTGGAAGCACCCAGGTTCTTCACCATGAAATTCAGGTGCCACCAAAATGCAGGAAGGACAGTGCCTGTGGCTTTGCTGGGCACAGACATGGGGTTAAATCCCCAGTGAACCCATTCCTATTCCTGCCATTTATCCCATCCCTATACAATGCCCTTTGAAAAATTTTCAGTACCCAGTCTTCAAACTTGAAAATGTCCAGGCATGCAGAGAAAAAAAACAAAAACAAAAAAACCCCAAAAAAACCCCCAAACATTAACCCCTTGCCCCTTGCAGCAAGTCATTGGCTACAGAGTCATCCAAATGAGCTGATCCACTGCCAGGGAATGGTTAGGGGAAAAGGAACAGGTGAGTCAGTGGACTCTTCCCGTAGGAGCAGTGAGGAAAAGGCTACTTGTAACAGGCTGTGGCCACAGCACACCCAATATTATGTTGCTCAGTTTGATGCAAGACCTGGAAGAAATTCAAGAGGGAAGGGCTGCAGCAGCTGGGAGAGGAGAGATTTGGGGGCTGAATCATTTAGCAGGAAAAGAAAAAAACCTCGCAAGTAGTTTTTGTATCTTACGTCATCCCATGGGAAAAAAAAAAAAAAAAAAAAAACCAACAGAGAGAAAATCTGGGTGGATTAACATAAGGAAAGCTTGAGGATGATGAGATGTAACAGCCCGTAAAAGCCCTGCACTGCCTCAGCTCATATGGATATGGTCTCAGCATCTCCCATCCCATCACTTATAATGTTGTGGTCATTAAAATTAATTTGGGTGCTCAGTGGTGATGCCTTTGAAAGAACATGCCTTAAAACTTGATCTGCTTCAAACCATCCATTCAAGGAAAAACCTCTGCTTATGCTGGCACTGGATTAAGGAGCTTTTTTAGCTTCCTAATCAGCAGTCGGCAAGCAGTTGGGACTACACCTCAAACAGGGAACAGAGCTATTTTTAGGCTGAGCTCTAAGTTTATGGCAAGATGAGTGTTTGGGAGGATTAAGCTGTTCCATGTTGGGTTTTTAATTTTTTTTATGAATCGGTTCCAGTGGAAACAGGAGGTGCAAACACTGCCTTGGCTGGGATGTGGCAGGAGAGCAGGCCTGGGGCAGGTTTCAAGTCCCAGCCCAGCTAAAGACAAACTCCTGCAGCATCTTTTCACTATTAACCCCATCCCACATCTGTTGTTTTCCCATGTGTCTTCCATGAGCTGCCCTCAAAGGAAGCCCTGGGGGGCTGGTTCTGGATTAGGGCCAAGTCTTGGAGAGGGACATGATCTCTTTTATGGGACTAGACAATATGCCTGGAAAACCAAATCAGCTTCTGCCCATACAAACCCTTTTCCAAGTGTGAAACAGCAGCCATGGGCTTCGCAGCTTAGGCTCAGACCAATCAGTCCAAATTTAACTGTGTTATATTAATCAGACTGTGGAACAGGTGCTGACATTGAGGAGCACAGAGAGATCGAGGAAGCCGTGTCAAGCATGTCCAGCATCAGAAACCCAGGCCTGCAAGGGCCTGCTTGTTAGAGGTGTTTTGGAGGCCTCTTTTGAGAACTGTGACACCAGCTTAGGTCCAGCTCCTTGCTGCACAGGACATCCAGGACAAGCCACCCACCTCTGGCCACCTACTCCCGAGGTGTTGTTCTTAGCCAGGTTTGGAGGGGTCACGGTCCGACAGACTCTGCTTAGTTAAAACAACATTAAATTGAACAGGCTGTCTTGTCTCGATGCCAGAACTTGTGGTGATGGAGAGCAGGATTGCTCCTAGCTAAGGAGACATACTTGGTGCCTGAGTCTGTGCTCCTTCCCTTCCTCCCTACAAATGGAAATGGTTCTCCCCCTTGAACACAGAACGGAGGATGAAACCTGCAGCTTCCCAGCCTGGTGGTCCTGTGTTAACACCCTTCTGCTCTGTGGATAACTGCTCCATCCCACCCACCAGCTACTGCTCACCTCTACTGAAAAGCAATGCTTCTGCTGAGACACCTTAGTCCTGACCATATGGAAAGCTGGGCTTACTCAGAGACATCTCCAACATGACACGTCCAGAGAACACAGGCTCGAGCCAGTCTGAAGACATGAGCTGCAGTTTCAAGCTATAGCTTTTGCTGTAAAAACTTATATTCTTCCCTCTTACACCCCATAGTTCCAGTGCCTCTGCACATTGAGTGCCTGCTGCTCCATGCTGGGTGTGCATCCCCCGAAAGGCAATGGGATTCTCCCAGTATCACCCCAGGATCTGCCCTCCACAGATGCTGTGACAGGGAAGGGACAGACGGCCACGCAGTCCCCGGGGATCTCTGCAGGGGGAAGGAAGCAGCAAGCAGCCCCCAGAACACAGGGATGGGAGAGGAAACCTCAAACAGAAAACTCCCCACAGATGCCCTGGAAAGGGGAAGCAGCTGGAGGCCCTTGCGAACTCTCAAATGGCTCCTGGGAAATGAGACGTGCTCCAGGGGTTTGCAAGCTCACATCTCACTGCAGTTAACACTGCTTGTGAGCACGGACGTACAGTGGAGGGCTCCCCAGCCCCCCTGCGTGGCTGTGCACGCTCATTTAGGCCATCACGTTTAATCAGCACATCCGAACTGCCTCCAGACAGTTTCAGTAAAACCCTTTCCTGTGCAAAGGCTCCTCTCTCCTCCCACTCGTCTCCACTGAGAGTCAAGGAGAAGGGCGAGCCACACAGCACGGCTGCCAAAAGGCAGGTTTGGGAGGAAAGGCAGAAAGTGCCTGGCATCTATTTTTACATTTGCTGTTGCTGGGATCAATCGGAGCAACAAGGGAGGGACGCAGAGCAGAGCACAAAGCACTGCTGTAACTCCAGGCCCCCAAAAAACACGTGCTTTCCCCCATCCTCCAGCAGCATCCCAAACCGGAAAGCCAACTAGTGCTGAGCAAAGGGAAAAAAACACCCTGGCATGGAAACAAGAGCGTAGGAACTGTTTGTTAAGGTGGCAAAGCAACCCCATGGAGGATTCTAACAGGATGGATTTGTTTGGGGTCAGCGCCTGGTTCGCACCATCCCCCAGCTCTTCATCTTCCATCGGGCTACAAGTGACTATGGGGGGCACAGGCAGCCCCTGCCCCTAAAAAACTCATGTTGGGTGTCTGAGCTACAGATGGAAGATGCTTGGGCAGATTTTCCTCCCCACCTCATCCATGTGGGCTGCTCACCCAGCAGCCCCCAGGCTGGGAAGCTAAGCTGCTGGGATGACCAGAGAGACATCGAGCAAACCCTTAACAGAAATGCAATGCTGACCACAGTGAGGGGATCCCAGGGGAGAATGATCCCAGACTTTCTGTCACTTTGTCCCTTCCATGATACCCTCCTGATCAAGCAACTCCTTCAGCACAAAACCAAGCACAAAGCCCAAGCCCCAGTCCTGTCAGCAGTTTTGCAAGCCATCATCCAGAAGCCCCACAGTGATCCTAGCTTATTTTGTTAGTTTGGGATTACTACAGTCTCAATACTGGGATGAGATCAGACAAACAGGGCAGAGCATGCAACATGGCTCTCAGAGATGCTGTGTGCATCAGGGCACCATCCTTATTTTCACAGCCTTATTTTCACAGAGGACATGGGTCCTTCCATACAGGACCACCCTTGCTCTTTCAGTTGGGGTCCCCAAGTGATCCCCATCCACCCTCCAGCTCATACAGACCCACCTTGCCCCACCAGACCACTCCAAAACGCCCTGGGTACCTTCAGCCTACAATGGTTGTCCAGTTTCATTCCTGGACTTGTCCCAGTGCTTTACTAGCAGCAGGTTCAAGAGAGCTTCCTTGCGTGGTTAAGTCCTTTAGCAACTCACAGTGTTCATGGACACACATGGGGAAGGATGTACAGGTGGAGTGTTTCTAGAGCACTTCAGTGTTCGGATGCTTCCCAAAACCACTCAGCAATGCTGGGGTGGCCAAGATTCTCCTCCACCAAACAGAAATACCCCTGCCCCACACCAGCTCACCCACCTGAGCTGCACTACAGAGCAAGAGACATCCCAACATGGAGCCTATGCCTCTTCGCCAGCCACACCAGCCTGTCATTTACTGCTGATTCATCCCTGCAACAAGGTCTTCCCTACTTATGAAAGGAGCCCCAAGTCTTTAATTAAAGACTACTTGGGCCCCTACAGCAACAGAGAAAGCAGGACAGAGCACAGAAAAGGCAATCCACAGAAAACATGAATGTTGGCAGAAGGGGGACCGCTCCTCCGGCCATGACGCCCTCAATGGGCACGAGACAGGCAGCGAAGAGGCATTTTGGTGAGACAAAAGCTGAAGCAGCCCTGCGGAAACACACACATTGCATTGGGCCAGGAGGAAGTTCACCTACCCAAGAAGAGAAGCATAGGGTAGAAAATAACCCAACCCTGGGGAGTTTTGTGCTTTTTGTCTGGCTTCATGTTTTTGACACAGATTCCCCTGTCGGTGCCGGGAAGGTTTTCTGCAGCGTAGGTTCATTTCGTGTTGGTTTTGGATGGCCTATTTTGCAAGGTGATCCCTGTAAGCTGCTAAAAGCACAGATGGAAAATAAACACAGGCTGATTTCCCCGCGGATGGGGAAGAAAGGGCTGCAGCAGCTGAGGAGGGAAGAAGTTCATTTTTGCAAACGTTCCTCTGAGAAGTGCTCAAAAACAAACTTGAACAAACCAGCCCCCCCCCCCCAGCTTGTTAGATAATTCAGCTCACTGCTAACGAAGCAACTCAATCTTGCTCCTCTAATGGGTTCCAGCTTTGACATGACCAACTCGGCTGCTCAAGAGAGTGCTGGCTCAATGGGATGTCAGAAACAAAGAGCAGAAGCTACGTGTGGTGAGGGGCACAAAAGGATGGAGCTACAGACTTGGTGCTGGTGCTCCAAGCAATGTATTACTGCAGCCAATGTGAGAGCATGGGACAACCAGGAACCTGCATGAGAAAATCCCATCACCGAGTCACACCAGTGCTGGGACAGAGAAAGCTGTCCAAGCTCTGCCAGATCCGTGCCCTGCTGAAGCACTTGTCCTACAACTCAAAAGCCAGGAACAGAGATGCTGTCACTCAGTGGGTCTCAATGACAGGGAACAGTCTGCAAAGGCATGATGAAAACCAGGAAGAAACACCAGCCTTGCTTGCTCACTGGGAAGCCTGGGGCAATACCCAAGCTGTGCTACGAGGCTGGTGCTCCAGGCACGTATCCTGCAGCAGCACCTCAGTGCTTCATGCACAAGGTCCATCCCAGCAAGGTCCTGAGCATCCTCACTCCTGTATCCCAGCAGAACTCTGCCGCCTGGCACCTCCCCTTAGCTATGGGAAGATTGTGGTGACCCAGACCTGCAGAGCCCCCAGACAGGCTGTTTTCTTGACCCTGTACTCAGAGGAGACAGAGAATGGCTGCCCGGCCACCCCTCTGCCCCCAAATCTGTCCCTGTGCACAGGTGTCTCTGTGCTCAGTGGCAAACAGAGGTATGGGACAGCATGGAGGGGGATGTTTCAGAAGCAGGGTAAACATCAGGGATGGAGAAGAGCTATCAACCACCAGGACACTGCTGGCATGACAGAAGGGTGGGAACCTGATTGCAAATCAATTTAGGCTAAGAGGATCAGAGACTTTCCCCTCTCTGGCACAGGATAGGCAGGTAGGAAGGGAAGGAAGATTTAAGGAGCTGTAAAACAGAGCTTGAAACATTTATGAATGAATAAGAGATAGTAATAGCAGGAGACAGAAAGGCTATATTTATCCATTTATGCTCCAGAGCATCCAAGGTTTGTGTCCTCCGGGTCATGAACAAGCCAATAAACCACATTTGTGATCCCCAAATGACCTGAACTGCCAGGCCAGCACCGCCTGGGCACAGCAAGACTAGGGGACAAGGCCCCTGTGCAAGGATGGGAGAGGAGGCAGCACTGGTGATCTGCTGACCCGCTGCACAAAAAACCAAGGGCACAAAGAAAAGTTAAAAAACTGAGCCCCAAGCTGACTTTGCAGGATTGCAAAGCACGACTGACACCAAGGAGCTGCTCCACAGGTTCCCCCAGTGCACCTGCTCCTGGGGAGTTACTTAATGCACAACTCAACCTGCACAGGATGGGCAGGAGAAACATGTTTTTGCTGTAAATCCTTTTTCACTTTCAGTGCATCATGGCAGGGCTTGCATGGAGAACCTACTACCTAGAGGCAACGCAAGACTTGGGAATGTGGCACCTGTCCTCAAAGGGGAAACCAACCCCAAGGGCTCCATGCAGCTTAAAATGCCAGCTACACCCATTTGGCAACAGGTCACGCATTGATTGTTCATTCATCACATCAACAGACACTGCAAGCCACTCTTGGACATGAGTCATGCATGTGAAAAAGGGGGGAAAAGGGAAAAAGGAACAAATATCAAGCCCAGCAGCATGTTGCTCTAATTACACACAGCTTTATCCTCAGTGGACTTGCGGTGAAGAGACCCACGTGCTGGAAGCCCATGGGTGGGAAGGCTGTGGGATGATGCTCCCAAACTCCCAGCATAGGCTGGGAAGGCCGTTCCGCTGGAGACCCAAACACCTTGTGTCCCCAGCCAAGCTTCTGACAAAGAAAGCAAATTCCCACGGCAGTTATTTGCACATCTTTGCCGAACACAGGCTCCAACAAGCCCTTGGGGTGGAAAATGAGGTGGCAGCAAACGTTTAAAAGCCATTTTTACACAACAGACCGCATACAGGAAAGATGTAAGGTCTTTTTTGGACTCCAGTTGTCAAAAAAGCCCCGTGCAGCAGCTGTGCAGAGGCAGCAGGACGTGCCAGCATGGCTGCAGTGACCAGCACCCAGAGCGAGAGGATTCCAACAGGCGAGACAACACCACAGAGAGCACCCACAGCCTGTGGGGTTACTTGGGGCAACGAGCCCATTTTGCCTTCGTGCAGGCACGTTGCAAACTGGCTGCAGCAGACAGGCAGAACAACCCAGTCCAGACTCTGCCCTGGCAGCACCCAACACGCTCTCCACCCCAATGGGTGCTCTTCCTCCAGTCACAGTGACAGAGAAGGGGGGTGTTTCCAGCAGACCCCTGAGCTGTAAGACATCGCTCCAAGGGACTGTGCTGCCAGCGTGCAGCTGAAGGGTCCCACTGATGCTCTCATCTGGGTCAATACTAGAATTGAGCAGATTTCCTCAGGAAAAATAAAGAGCATCCACCAAAACCTCTCTGCTGCTGTGAACGCTGCCTTTGAGCCATCCAGCTCAGCCCAGCATGATGAGACATCCCTTGGAGGGCCACAGGAGTAGAGAGCGGAGCCCACCCTGTCTTCCTGGTCACCAAAGAGAAAGGACTGGCAAGAAACATTTTACCAGGCTCCATAGAGAAGGGAAGGAGTCACCTTGGAAAGAGGAACTGAGGTGGTGAGGCTCCTGAGGCACATCGTAAGCACCAGCTGGACTCAATACATGCAATAGAACCAGCTCCACCCACGTTTGCAGCTTTGTACCAACAGGTTTGAGGTGTTTTCTGGGCTGGTCGTGGGTTTTTCTGCAGCTTCTAAGAGAAAAAGATAGCTGGAGGCAATTAGGGCTCTGCCAACAGAGAAAGAAACCTGAATTTGCAGCTTTTTTGTTTTTAAGATGATGGAGGGTGACAGGCCAGTGCTGTCAGCCACTGACAGCCCAAACCCAACATGACAGAGTTGGAAAGTTGGGATCAAACTGTTCAAATATCTTTTTAAAAGAACAAAAGCAGACCCTTCCCAGAGCAGAACAGAGCAAAGGCCTTAAATCTCTTGAATTGAATTCAGCAACTGGGTGAAAACAGGGGTAACTGGGCAGGTAGGAGCAAAATTAAGCACTGCCACCATTTCGTAAGCAGCATCACCTTTGATGTTTTCCCTGTGGGCAAGGGGAGTTAGGGGCTTGTCCTTGGTGTCCAGGACAAGCTAGAGCCCAAGGTCCCTATCCCAAGACCTGGCTGCTTCCTGCCCAACCTTGCCTCTGGTGGCACAGAGAGCATCTCAACCTGATTTTTGGCAGGGCTAACCCTCTCCTCCCCCTTCTCCGAAGCATTTCAACACAGCAGGGTGTTTCCTGGCTTGGCGGAGACGCAACAACCCCTCAGAGCTGCCTTTCCAGCCCAAAAACAAGTATTTCATCACAGCTGCTGTTCTCGGCCACCCAGAAGACCTTCATGAGCCTTGCTGGGCAACTCGGCTCTTTGCCCTTCTATTAAAAGCTTCCACCCCAAAACTATCCCAGAGCAGCTATTTCCTCTCCGCCCCGCTGCAAGGTCTCTTCCTCTCCCAGGCTTAAGGACAGACGTGCAGAAGACACAGCTGCAGCAATTCAGCCTCAGCTCATGCCTAATAGGGAGCAGAAAGTGAGCTCCTACCCTGGGTTTGAAAACCTCCCCCAAGAGATGCAGCCAGGACCCAGGGCCAGAGCAGGAACAGCATCCAAGAGGGATGCCACAGCCAAAAGCCCGTGGGCCACAGCGCGTGCTTTGCTGGTAATGAGCTCCGCTGATTTTAATTTAACAAGGGAGGGTGATGGCCACAAGCACACCATGGGCTGACAGCAGTCCAGAGGGACTGGCAGTGGAGATGAGAGCAGGTCTGCACCCAGGGAAAACACAGGGACAACAAACACCACAGACAGCACGTTACCTGTCTGCTGTCACCACAGCAAGAAGGGGACACGGTAGGTACAAGCAGGAAGGGAAAGGGAAAAGTGCCTGATGTGGGGCTTAGCTCAAGAAGGACCAACAGACAGCACAGAGCCCCAGCAGGGATTTGGGGCTGTCCTTTGGCACTCAGGGTGCTTCTTGCCCCTCCAAGGTCCCAGCGCTGCTTTGCTGCTGAGCAGATGGGCAGCACACATCACTGGGCAATGATGTGAACTTCTGGAGGGCTTCTCAATCACCCTGGGGCCAAAGCAAATTCAGAGCAATGTTCCCCTGAGCCACCTCTGTCTCAGCCCTTTCTTTCCCCCAGCCATGCTGCTTCCCCCTCCCTGTGCCAAGCCACGCAGCTGAAGGCAGCGATGGGGCCGACCAGCTCCTTCTCCAACCAGCTCTGCCAGCCATCTTGGCGTGACTCCATGACACCTTCTTCCCAAGCCCAAGGAAATCCCCATCCCTTCTCAAGTGAGACTTGCCCCAGAACTGAATTCCATCAAGACACGGGGAAGAAAAGCCCTGGTGGCCTCAAGGACTTCAGCTAGGAAAGCTTAGCACCCAAGGAAAGCTTTTGTAGCCCAACTAGCTGCTTCACTGATGGAATGCAAAGAGTGTCTCATTCCTGCTGCCAGGGTGGAGATGCCGTGGCTGTGCAAGCAAAGAGCTGCACACAAGCCCAGACCTCTCCAAGCAAGCGGCTGCTCTGCAGCCAGGGAGGGACAGGAACCAGTAAAGAGAAATACAACAGTGAGAGCTTTGGGGAATTTGGAGCTGGGCAAATTTTGCACGGGTAATAACTCCACAAGACAAGTTCCCTGTTGCAGAGACACCAAAGGCTACTTGCTGCCCTTCCTCCCCTCCAAGGCAGCAGCCAACAAGCAAGTGCAAGTCACCGCAGGAAAACACCAGAGCCAGGAATCATAACTCCTCTGCTACACTTAACTGTCCCTTTACCCAAAGAATTTCAGTGCTGAAAAGCCCTGAATTTTGCTCTCTGGAGACCAAGCTTCAGCAGCCTGGTGTTTGCATAGGGAGGAGAGCTTCACCCTGGAAGGCTCACAGCTTTAACCTTCCCCTTTGCCATGGGGCTGTGAGGTCTTAGGGAAAGAAAGCAAATGAAAATGAGATTTCAAAAGGGAAGAGAGGGGGTAATGACAATTAGGATTTTTCTTTGTCAACTGTGCTCATTTTGCTGGGGTAGAGTTAAATCTTCTTCACCGTAGCTTCTATAGAGCTATGTTTTGGATTCGTGCTGAAAACAATGTTGATAATACAGGGATGTTTTTGTCACCGCCGAGTGGTGCTTATAGTCAGTCAAGGCCTCTTCTGCTCCTCACACCTCACAGGAGAGTAGGCTGGGGGTGCACAAGAAGCTGGGAGGGGACACGGCCAGGACAGCTGACCTCAAATGACCAAGGGGATGTCCCATACTATGTGATGCCATACTCAGTGTATAAAGCTGGGGGAAGAAGAAGGAAGGGAAGATGTTCAGAGTGATGGTGTTCCTCTTCCCAAGTAACTGTTATGCGTGATAGAGCCCTGCTTTCCTGGGGATGGCTGAACACCTGCGGGCTGATGGGAAGCAGTGAATTAATTACTTGCTTTGCTTTGCTTGTGTGTGTGCCTTTTGTTTTACCTATTAAACTGGCTTTATCTCAATGCACGAGTTTTCTCACTTTTACCTTTCTGACTCTCCCCCCCACCTTACCTGAGGGCGAGCGAGGGCTGCGTGGTGCTTAGCTGCTGGCTGGGGTTAAACCACAACAGTCCTTTTGGCACCCAGCGTGGGGCTCAAAGGGTTTGAGACAACAGCAGATCTGACTGTGATGTGCTAGACTGAGTTTATGCCTGTTAACTGCTGTTTACCTATTAATTGACAGGATCCTGTGCTTGCCATGGAGCTTGCTTGTCTCACTGGATATTACAATCTAGTGCTCGTGAGTGGCTGCTTTTTGCTTACGCTGCTTGCTGTGCTGCTTATTATCTTACTCTGCTCTGCCTGGGAACATTTTGATAACAGCAATGGCGATGCGCCTGGGCTGGCAGGTGACCAGAGCATCGTTGGTATTTCTGTGCTGTTGTACTGGACAGGATGGAACTCTAGAATGAACTCTAGTCAAAGGGTCCGTGACCCGTGGAGCAGGACACCTCGAGGTGTTAAGGCCGTGCCAGAACACATACACCTCGAAGCACCTGTGGCTATGGATGAGTCCATGCTGCAGCAGGTACATCTTGAAGCATGAGTGGCTGTGCATAAGGTCACGTTGGAGCACCTCAAAGCACATGGCAGTAGATAAACCCACGACAGAGCAAGTACACCCCTGGAGGGACTGCAACTATGGTTGAGGCCACATTGGAGGTTCACTCCTGAAGGAACTGTGGCTGTGGGTAAGGCCATGCTGTAGCAGGTACATCTCTGAAGGCATTGTGGCCATGGATAAGGCCACAGGAGAACAGGCACATCTCAAAGTAACTGGCTGTGGATAACTCTATGCCACAGCAGGTATATCCCTGAAGTAGCTTATAGATAGCAGATACACCCCTAAGGGACTGCAGTTTGTGGATAAGTCCAAGCCAGAGCAGGGGCAAGGGGAGAAGTTCATCGCAATGTTAAATATGATGATCTGGTCCAAAGGACCAGGGTGGAGATTCCAATGAAAATACCTTTTAATTGTTGAAATCCATTATTTGAGTTAAATGTTACAGGAATTACTATAGTAGGAACCACCTGAACAAGTAGGACAAGCCTTACGAGAAGCAGTGAAAGCACAGTAGTGACTTGACCTGAGCTCCCTTCAGTGCCCAACAACTCCATGCAACACACCACGTCTCCTCTCCTGACTCATAACAGACAGAGCCCAAAGTCATGGACTAAATGAACTCAATAGACATTTGTGGACATAGAGCTAATTTTCTTCATAGTAGCTCCTATACAAGCTACTACTTGTTATTAGCAAGCAAGAAGCTGACTGTGCTTAGTTTGGGGTTAAACCATGACACCAGCCTAGGAAACTCTGGGTGCCCACCATCCCTCACTGCCATTGGCCTCACAGACCATGGAGCAAAACCAATGTCCTTTAGGGCCCCCATGCAGCCAAGTCCAAGGTCCAGCCCCGCAGGTGTTATTGTGCACCTCCTGTCCTTCCCAATACCAAGCCCCCAACCACCATGCCAACCACCCAACAGGCCACTTTGGCCAAGGGGAAAACACAGCCTGGTAAGTGTTGGGTTAAACCTCTCGTCTCACTGCAGCTGGAGGCATATCCACCATCCTCACAAGCTGTGTTGGTGGGGATGGACGTGGAGGTAATGTTCCCCAGCTAGCTGCCATGCCACAGGGAAGGCAGGATGAGCCCCCCCAGGGACTGCAACGGCATTTCCTGGATGTCAGGAAGCAGAAGCGATAGCTGCCTTGTGACTCCAGAAAAAAAACCAAAAACTCTTCTTCTGGGCTGAGCCTTCATTTCAGAGGTATTGAACTATCCCACTGTTTCCCTGCCAAACTATCACGGCTCCCCCCACACCTGTGCTGAGCTGGCAGCACTTGAGAACACACCAGCAGATCATAACAGTTGGACACAGTGATGGTCACCATGCCAGTACGGAAGGACTTTAATGCACAGCCTTATCCTGCTGGCAGCACTGAGGTCTGGGCTCCCCAGAAAATGAGGCAGGATAGAGAGCTGAAGGGACCAGTTCATAGGGGAAGAAGAGGTGAGGACCAGGAAGATCCCACCCAGGCAGAGCCATGCTGAAGGGTTTTCCTGATGCGTCCAGAAGCGCACATTGGGCACAGATGGGCACTAAAAGGAATGGGTTAAAAGCAAAAATCTACACGGGATGAAGTGGGAAGGAAGGGAGAAATGATGCTCAGCACTGTTGCTTTGCTTGCCAGCCCCTAGCCTTGGAGCTGGCTGAGTGTGGGACAAGCCTCTAGGATGCCCAAAAAGGCCGTGAGAGCTCTCAGGGTGCTCTTGTTCAACTCCAAGAGTTGATTTTCTCCCAGGCAAAACACCCAAATGACCGAGATGTTCAGCTATAGAAAGCAGCTCATAAACACCCCTGAATGCCGGCTGGTGGCTCATTCCTGGAGAAGAGTCCAAGTTTGACGGAACATTTTCCATCATGCTGAAAACAAGTATAAAAATCACCACCGGTAAAGTTTCCGTGCAATAAAAATCAGCAGGAAAACGAGAGCAAGGTCAACATGCTGACAATCAAGGCCTTTTTTCTAAGCAAGCTCCCATTCCAACTGGCAGCAGTTTTATGCCCAGGAGCAAGGACTGCAGATGGGGTCCTAAAAACCAGCGTATGGCAAAGACTCAACTTATACATCCCTCGCTCAGGGGCAAATGGTTATCTCCACTGCACAGGCATGGGTGCAGTCCCAGAGTGGGGGAGCCTGTGTTTGCTTTGCTATTTTTTAATCTGGGACTAAAATTTCCTCTCAAACAAAGTTGTTTACAACAGGACCAAAGTTGTTTGGAAACTTACATAATGGCTCATTGAACCAGATTCCCAGGTCTGCCCCCAACCCTTCTCCCACCCAGATGGACACACTCCAACACTCAGGACCCTCCTCCAAAAAAAAGCGCTACCCACCCTCGAGACACCTTCCAGCTCAGAGGTTCATGTGAAGAGAGGTACCAGGGGCAGAGGGTGAGAGCCCTTCATCATGTCTTGTGTTCAGTCCCACCACTGAGGGCCACAGGCAAAGATAAAGAGCCTTAAAAGCCACGATATTGAACAACACGAGGGGAAGTTAATTTTCCTTATGCAAGCAAAGCTACAGGAAGGGAGGGAGATGGACAGCAAAAAGTCCTGGGGATCTCCAGCCTTGAAGGCCAGATCCTCTCCTTGGGCTGCAGTGAGAGGGGTGACCAGCAGCCGTGACCAGCCACACGGGGTCCAGCCGCGTTGGACATTGCACCCGTGGGATTAATGACCCCTGACGCCGAGACCTTTGAGACAAGACGACAGGCTCAGCCTCCTGGAACCTCCAGGGGCTGTGGCAGGGCCCCCCCCACTTCGCACAGCTTTGTAAGCTTCTACGAACAGGAGCACGGCTTTCCTCAAGACACAGCTCCTGCCCCGGCTCCCGGCACGGGGCTCCCTCCCCAAACCGCAAAGAGGACGGAAAGTTATTTCACATCCTCCTGTGCCAAAATAACACATCTCTCCCGGAGCGCCCCAAAAGGCCGCGGATCGGCTCGGCTCCCTCTGAAGTCTGCGCACGATGCTGGTTTGAATTAGGCCTGAAGAATTCAGATCCAGCTCCTCCGACACCACCCATTCTCCAGGCAGCACTAATAAAAGCAAAATAAATGCCGGGGGGGAAACACTCAGACACTGACTCCAGGGTTAGTCACTTTTCCCCTGTGCCCACACTCCCATTTTAGGGCAAGCAGGAGTCTCCACGGGCTGCAGATGCAAACGAACCACATTTCTCCATGGGAAAAGTTTTTCCAACCCCTTTTTGCGCTCATCCCGCTCTCTAGGAGCAAAGCTGGGATGTCTGCCGAGCCCCCAGCCCTCCCTCCACCACCTCCCTGGCCGTGCCCTGGGTAGGAGGGCGAGGAAGGCTCCTCTCCAAGCCTCAGCTTCAGGCAGAGCACCAGACAAATTCCTGGGGTCCTGGGAGCCAGCGAGCGGCAGGGAAGCTCCCAGAGGCGTGCAGCCCAGCCAGGTCTGCATGCACTTCTTGCCTGGCAAAGGCTAGAAAACATTATTATTGGTTTAAACCCTTCTGGGGGTAGGAAGAAGAACAGTAAATCCCCCACACACAAGGTTTAATACTGGAGGCAACGCAGGGCTGGGGTTTGGTCCCTCGAACTGAGGGACCCTCCTGCAGCAGCACCATGACGAAACAAGTCACCAACAGCCCCACCGAGCTCGTGTGGGCTGCAAAGCCACCGCAGCCTTCGGAAGGACAAACCACCGCAGGCATCTGTACCACAGCTTCCCAGGAGTGACAGAACCTGAAGGAACCCTCACAGGATGCAGAGGGACCTCCCAGCATCCTGTCCCCCCAGGATCCCCTTCACAGGGGGAGAAAGTATCCCATGATGCCTTGTCCTGCACGACGCCCTTACTGAGGGGGTGGAGGGACCCTGAGACACCCCATCATCTACAACACTCTTCCTGGAGTATACATGGCATCCTACCCCCCATGATGCCCTTTCTAGAGCATCCACAGGCTCTGCAATACTCCCTATCTTCCAATGCCCTTCCTGGGTCATACACGGACCCTGCGCCTTCCCATCCTCTGTCACACCCCTCCCAGAGCACCCACAAACCTTGCGACGCCCCAGCCCCCATGACACCATTTTTGAAGCATGCACAGCCGCTGTGATGGTGGATGACCTCCTGCAAAGCCCTTCCTGGGACATGTCAGGACCCCACAATACACCCCCTGTGGTGCCTGCACACCCTGTGACACCAACCTCCCGCAGTGTCCTTCCTGGAACACTCGTGGTCCCCATGATTCCCTGTCACCAGTGATCCTGTGACACCCTACATCCCGCAAAGCCCTTTTCTGGGGCAGGTGTGGTCCTCGCCACACCCCACCTCCAGCAATGCCCTCCCTGGGGCACACACGGACCCATGACACCCCTGCTGGGACAAACAGGGACCCCCGTCACGGCCCATCCCAAAGGCCTCCCCTGCTCCGTCCCCAGGGGTGAGGGGCGATGCCCGGCGGGACCCACTCACCGCTCCTCGGGCGCGCGGCCCTGCTGCAGGGCGGGCTCCAGGGGCACCAGGGCCTGGCCCAGGAAGCGGTCCATGCCCACCAAGGCCCGGTGCATGACGGTGAGCACCAGGCCACCGCGGGCCAGGCCCGCCGGGGTGCCCAGCTCGGGGGGCAGCTCGAAGGCACACTCCTCCCGCCACTCCGGGTTGCCGGTGCTCTTCTCAGCCACCGAGGTGCTGTACTTCTCGCGGCCCAGCTGGATGATGGTGTAGGCGTCGCTGGTGCCCGGCTTGCCGCCGCCGCCGCCCTTGCACCGCAGCCCGCGGGCCCCCACCACCGTCACCTGGACGTGGGTGGGCAGCCAGGCCGGAGACCCCTCAGCCGGAAGCGCGGCCGCCCGCAGCAACGCCATGGCGGGACCGCTCTGGAGGGGCCGGGCCGGGCCGAGCCGGGCCGGACCGAGCCCAGCCGAGCCAAGCCGAGCTGGGCCGGGCCAGACAAAACCAGACAGAAGGAGACCAGGCCTCCCTCCGCTGCCGCAGCCGGGCCGCAGCGCGAGCCCCACCGGCCGCCCCGCCCCGCCCCAAGCCCCGCCCCCGCCCTGTCTCTAGCCCCGCCCCGCCGCACCGGAGGGGTCGACGGGGGGCGGTACCCGCGGACGCGTGCACGGGGCGGGGCACCGCGGGGGAAGCCGGTGCGGGAACCGGGAGGGGAGCGGGGACGCGGGACTGAACGGGCAGCGGGAGGAGGGCGGGCACCGGGGACGCGGGACTGGGCGTGCGAGAGGGCTGCGGGCTGGACCGCGTCCCGCACGGCGCCCCGGTGCCGGGCGCGCAGCGGGCGGTGTGCCGGTGCGTTGCTGCAGCCGGCCGGGAATTGCGGAGGTGCGGGCCTGGGACACCGCAAAGCCACGACGGGCCACCCAGAGAGTCGCGGGACGTCCCCCGCGAGCGGGCGAGCTGGGGAGAGGGGGGACACCCCTGTGTCCCCCGACGTCCCGTTGTGCCCACCTCGGTCTCCTCCAGGGGCTGCTGTTATCGGTGTCTCCCTTGCGGTTTCCTGCCACCCTGCCCCAGATTGCGTGTGTGTGCGGGATGGTTCATGGAATCATTAAATGGTTTGGGTTGGAAAAGACCTTGAAGACCATCTATTTCCAACCCCCCTGCCATGGGCAGGGACATCTTCCTCCAGACCAGGTTGCTCAAAGCCCCATCCAGCCTGACCTTGAACACTTCCAGGGATGGGGCACCCACAGCTTCCCTTGGGAAACCTGTTCCAGCGCCTTCATAGTGAAGAATTTTTTCCTTATATCTGATCTAAATCAACCCTCTTCCAGTTTGAAGCCATTACCCCTTGTCCTGTCACTACCTGCCCTTCTAAACAGTCTCTCCCCAGCTTCATGGAGACCCCCTTCGGGTACCGGTGCCAGCGCACGCACATGCATGTGTGTCCATGTGCAAGCCTGAGTGTGTCCATGCGTGTGCACTCATGTCCAGGTGTGCATGTGTGTCCACGCACGAGCCTGCACACACACCGTGTGCTGCCAGAGCCCCCCCCAAAGCCCCGCACCCCAGGAGCACCCCCCTTCCAGGGGCTCTGCAGAGCACCCGCACCACCCGTGGGTTTGTGGGTTGCTTTGCCCTTGAACACACGCATGCGGGAGGAGATCCCCAGTGCCCCCTCCACCCCGCCAGGATTATTCCCAGGGACGATGGTGACACCGAGCCATGACAACCTTTCCCCTTCCTGAGCTTCACTTCAAATATTCAGCAGCGTTTCCCACGCAGCAGCTGGGCAGGGGGACAGCAGCGTCCCCAGCAGGGCCCCAATCCTAATAAGCAATTAAAAACCTCTCCGCTGACCCTAATAACTCAATTGCCGGACAAAACCCAACATTCCCCGGCCCCTCAAGCAAGGTCACGCTGAAAAGCCATGCCAGGGTGCAGAGTGCTTGGTACCAGCATTTTGGGTGCTCACGGCTGGGCTATGACGGGGTGATCTGGGCCCTGGGGCTTTGATGCCATCAAGATAAGGGGCGTTCGGGGCCACCTCGGTTAATAAAATGGAGCTGGGCTGCTCTGCTCTATCGCTCCCATCTCCGGCATCAAAACAGTGGTTTGGGTTTTTTTTTTTGCCTTCTTCTGCTTCATATCCCCTCCCCAGGGGCTGGGGCCATCCGTTCCGCTCGGCCGCAGGACGCAAGGTGCCCCCATCGATGGGGTTGTGGGGCATTGCACGGGTGCAACATCCCCTTTGGGATTTGCTACATCCCCTTTTGTGTCCCTTGGAGGTACAACATCACCTTTGAGGTTTCTATGCTCCTTTGGGGTTTCTGTGTCCCCTTTGGGATTGCTACATCCCCCTTGAGGGTGCAACATCCCCTCTGCAGTTGCTACATCCCCTTTGGGGTTGCTGTGTCCCCTCTTGGATCCCTGTTCCCTTTGGGGGTGCAACATCCCCCTTGAGGGTGCAACAACCCCTTTGGGATTTGCTGGGTTCCCTCTGAGGTGGCTGCACCCTTTGGGGTTACTGCCTCCCCTCTCCTTGCTTTTGGGGGTTTGCACCTCTCCTGCTCACCCCAAACAGCTGCCAATGAGACCAAAGCTGCTGAGTGCAGGAATAGCTGTGTTCTGCCCCCAAAAGCCTCCAAGCCAGTGCAAAAACTCAGGGAAATGGGGGGAAGAAACCCTCAGCAACCTGTATTTTTTTTCCAGTGGGATGCACTGCCCCGACTGTATTCAAATCTCACATTAAAATATGCTGCAAATAGGGGGAAAATACTACACGGGGAATTTCTTATCACCCCTGAGATGAACCAATATCCAATTATGCCTCCAGTCCAGTGCCCAGCACTGCTCCGCCGGCCGCCTCTTATCCTTCCTCAGCATCTGCTTTTTATTTTGCGTTCTTTTGATTGTTTTTCACCCTCCCTTTTTTTTTTATTTTTTGCTTTCTGATTATCTCTCCTCTCTCGGTATCTCTCTATCCTCTCTGTCGCTTTCCATCCTTGCCCCCATAATTGGGGTTTTTTTCTGTCTCCCTTCACTTTCCCCGCCCCGCTGTGTTTCCCAGCTCTTATTTATTCACCTCTGATTTTTACCTCCTCTTTTGCATTTGAGGCATAAAGAAGTTTTATAATTACGACTGAAATAAATTATTTATTGTTTTATTCTTGCCTTGAATCACAGGAAAAACAGGGGTTGCAGCAGTGCAATAGACATTTCACTGCCTTACGGGTACCCTTTGCACCATCCTCCACAAACCCAGGCTGGGTTAAATTTTGTTTTAACTTTAATTTTTGCTTCATCTTTAATTTTTTCTTCAATTTTAATTTTTGCTTTCACCTTAAATTTTGTTTCACCTTTAATTTTTGCTGAAATTTAATTCTTACTTACCTTTAATTTTCGCTTAATTTTTGCTTCCTCCTCCTCGGTAGCAGCTGTGCATCTCCCTCAGCTCACCCCTAAATATCATTGCAATGGAATCCTTTACAAGGGTCTCACTTAACCCACCTGCCTTGCCGACAAGGTGTTGGAAAACAATGGCAATTACATGATTTTTCTTTTTTTTCCTAGTTTTAGTACAAAATGGGGTGGCCCCAGCAGCGCTTCGTGCTGCTCACCCCTAGGAACTCCCCAGCCTTGAGCTGATTCTTGCCTCCCCGGAGATGGGAAATGCACCTCATTGGGGTTGTAGAGAAATTGCATTTCCACGAGAATGAAGTAAAACACTTCCAGAAAGGTCGTGGGGGCTGCACGGTGGGATGCTGAGCCAGGTGGGATGCTGATCATCTTCCCCAAAGCTCGTTTGCTGTTTGCATTCATTTTACGATGGGTGCTGAGACCCAGAGTGGGAGCAACTGCACCACTGCCTGCACAAACATCCCCAGGATTAAAGGGAAGGGATGATGAGACAGAGTTGGGGATGCATCACCCCAAATCTCTGTGCCAATCACACACATCAATTCACGCCACCATCAAAACATCACCCAAACATCCCCCAGTTTGGGGGACAGACATGTGGACCAGGTCTGACAGCTGCACCCAAACCTGCAAAGTGCTCTCTAAAAAAAAGGTTGCAAAGGGGATGGCAGGTCCATGCCAGTGATTTCCTTCTGCAAAATCCCAGCTGACAGCACAGGGATGCCCGGGAAGAGGGGGGGAGGGTGAGGTGGGGTGGGTGCTGGGGCCAAGACAAATAAAGAGTTCAAATGGGAAACGATTAAAACTAAACTAAACTAAAATAAATCGAAAGCAGGGGAGATAAGACGCGGGCGCCCTCGCTGCCTATTTAACATTCATTGGATTGAATAATCAGGCCTCATTATCTCAAATTGTCTGCATATTTGCCCTCAAAATGCTAATTTGAAAGTTGGCTGCGAGCACCGTCTGCCTATTTTGACTAAAATATTATTTTGCTTTATTGTGCGTTGTTTGTAGCTCCGGGGGCATTTCCCCTTGCAAACTGAAAGGGAAATAGAAAAAAAAATAAAAGAAAGAAAGAAAAAAAAAAAAAAAACCCAACATTTATCAAAGGCTGACTGGGGAGGAGAGCAGCACCCTGTTTTGCGTAGAAATGGCATTTTTAGGCCTTCCAGTAAAATTAGAGGCGTTATCAGTTTCTTTTCGGGGATGGACAGTTTATCATTCATCTTGGGAAGGAAAATAGGAGAAATAATTTGCTTTTATTCTGATTGTTTGGTGGAGCAGGGAGGGACGGAGGCTGCCGCTCCCCACAGGTCCCTCCCCCTCCTCTTTCCCCATCTCCTTGCTCCCCATCACCCTTTTGCCCCCATCTCCGCTTTGGGGGCCAAAATCAAAGCTCTGGGCTTTATCCGCTGGATCCCACATGGAAAATCAACCATCGGTTCCATTTGATCTCCGGGCGGGATTCAGAGCATCAATCTATTTACGTTATTACCCTTTCTAAAAGTCAATCAATAGATAATAAGGTGGGGAATAATGGTCAGGAGTTAAAAACCCCCATTCACGGCCAAGGATTAGGGTTATTGAAGGGCAATTGCTTCGAAATCATTTCAATCCTCCGTTAGGGATGCTGCGATTCACTCGCTGGCTTACCCACAAGGCTGCCCGCCGCCCCCAAATGACACGTTTCTCATGCAAACCCCACACTGTCCCCCCCACGCTGTTTGCACAGCAAACTGCAATTGTATCAGAGATTAACGGGGCTTTGCAGGGTTGGGGGGGAGGCCAGCAAGGCTTGTTGACAAATAAGGGTGGAAATCCGTCGCCATCAATTCTGCAGGTGCCTCTGGATTTGGCAATGACACTGCTTTTGACTTTCCTGGCTGGGCAGATGGACGGGGGGTTTGAC
>BJBW01003612.1:0-55124 GCA_004320125.1 Scolopax mira
TCAGCCTTTCCTCAGCAGGGAGATGCTCCAATCCCCCCAGCATCTCTGTTGCCCTATGGTGGACTTGCTCTTGAACTGGGGAGCCCAGAACTGGAGGCAGGATTCCAGTTGTGGCCTCCCCAGTGCAGAGCAGAGGGGGAGAATGACCTCCCTCCACCTCCTGGCCACACTCTTCCCTCTGCAGCCCAGGATCCCATTGGCCTCTTGGCCACAAGGGCCCATCGCCTCAAAACACAATAAATGACCCAGTGGTCCCAAAGGTGGGTAACAAACCCACTGCTGGCATCCAGAGCCTCTGCTTAGGTACGAGGAATCCCTTGGAACCCTAGAAGCCGGGCAGAGCCCTGTGATGGGGAAATCAGGGGTCCTGGGGGGCTGAGCAGGGCTATAGGGTTTCAGTTCTCCTTGTCCTTTCTGCGGGCTGTCAGCAGGGCTGCAGCTGTCGCCGTCCCCGCGCCAGGGAGGATCCTCAGCTCGGGTTTCCTCGCTTGCCCCATAGAAAATGCCAAGAGGATGCTGTATCTGACCCACACAGTGAGGCTGGTGGCAGGGGGATCAGTGGGGAGGGGGTGTCTGGGGGGGGCGTCACTGCTCTGCCCTCGCTCCTCTGCCGCACCCCTGTGAATGCTGGCAGGGAACGAGGTGGCTGGAAAGATCTTCTGGGTCTGAACCTACTGGGAATCAGGGTGTCCACAGCTCTCAGCCCAAGGGGAGGCTCCCAAAGGAGGACAAGGTGAAGGGGGAGACAGACACAAGGCACCCACCAGGAAGCAGGGAAGACCTCCAGGGCAACTGCTCCGTCAGCCACCAGCAGACTCAAGGCCCTGCCAGAGGGGGTGCTTTAAAAATTAGGAAAAAAGAGGAGCTGAGGCTCACGTGGTGACAGGGAGCCCCCTGGACCCCACAGCCATTGCCCAACACCTAGTGTGAAGCTGTGTCTTCTGGCAGAAGCGTTTGGGCCCCAGGGCTGCCCAGTCTGACCCTCCACGGGGGCAGAGCTCTAAGTGAGTCAGAAGTCACCGTGCCACCAGCCGAGCAGGGCCAGTCGGGACCGACACGTTGGAGACAGCTCACAGGGAACGGGTCAGCTGAGAATTAAAAATAAAGTCTCTTTGGTTTTACGTGCACTCATTTTGATATATCTCAGAACAAAAAGGAGGAACCCTTCCAGGGATGGGGCAGCCACAGCTTCTCTGGCCAACCTGAGACAGGGTCTCACCACCCCCACAGCAAAGATCTTCCCAAGATCTCATCTCAGTCTCCCCTTTTTCTGTTTAAAACTGGTCCCCCTTGTCCCATGGCTCCCCTCCCTGATCACAAGTCCCTCCCCATCTCTCCTGGAGCCCCTTGAGGGGCTGGAAGGGGCTCGAAGGTCTCCCTGGAGCTTTCTCTTCTCCAGGCTGAACCCCCCCAACTCTCTCAGCCCCCCCTCCCAGCACCTCCTCCGGCTTCGCTCCAGCAACACCATGTTGTTGGTGGCCCCAGAGCTGGAGGCAGCACTGGGTTGGAGGGGTCTCCCCAGAGTGGAGCAGAGGGGCAGGATCCCCCCCTTGCCCTGCTGACCATGGGGCTGGGGGATGCAGCTCAGGGTGCAGTTGGCTTTAACTAAGAATAGTCACCTCCAGCATTCACACCAGGGTGTAGTTGCAGTTTTCTGTCTTCACTGTTACTGGTTCTTCAATTTTCACCTCATACCGGTCTTGCCAGATGGACTTTGACCAGTGTTAAATCCCTCCTTCCCCATGGTTTTCTACACCCCCTGTTACTTATATCCCTTTTCCACCAGGGAAGGGCAGTGACCAGACCCAGCCTTATCTCACAGGTGATGGGCTGAGGCAGCAGCAGAGCAGGGCTCAACTTTTGAGCCATTTCTCTAAGGCAGCGACTTTTCTGTTGACTGCTCACAAGCAGCAAGAATGAGAGACAATGCAGGCACCTGGGTTTCCTCTAACTTTTCACACTTTGAAATTAAATTATGTCCTTCCCAAACACCCATGGCACTAGCAAATGCCTGCCAGCTACAAGCCTGATGCATCCTCTCCGCAGGGCAACAGAAAAGCTAAGCAGTCTTCTCCCTGGCAGACTTGAGATTCTGCAATATTTAGTTATCCTAGCAAAAGTGCCAGGTGAAAACGTCACCAAACTCTTCATACTGTACCTGTGGGTAAGTCACAATCCCCCCACTAATCCCCATTAAACGCTGCATCATCTGGGCAAGCCAGCTACTAGTGCTGATGCTTCAAACACGGAGAACAAACCAAGCAAAAGGTACGAAAAGCATCAGGTGCAGCCTCCCTCCAATACAGCTTCTTATCAATCACCCCACTCCTGGCTAATTATAAGCCATCAAGCCACAGGGGTAAATCAATAAAGCCTCCAGAGTGATTATTTCATCTTCCCCCACTTAGACCCTATTAAACTGCCCTGGCGCATCAGGCCAGTCCGCTTCCCAGATGCTGATGGTCTCAGTCCAGCTCCCAAATTAAACTCTGTGACAAGGAGAACTGTGAGACACTTCTCAGGGGTTGAACACCCCCTTTATAAAGCTACTCAAGAACAACTTATGCACCATAATTCATATGTACACATTTATACCAAAAAAAAACAAACCCCAAACAAACAGAAGAGACAAGACACCAGATAAAAAAGGCTTAAAATCCACTTTAATAATGCATTCCTGTATCATTCCTCAGACAAACTCAAACTTGTTAGTGGGACAATTACAGCTTGTGTTCAAACAGTTTACACTAAATGAAAAAATCTTGTAGTACTTCTACACAAAAGACAGGCAAGGTTAAGAGTATACAAACATTGGTTTCGGTTAAATCTTAATCTTCAGCATGAGATACAGTATCTTTGTCCAAGAGATTGTACTTTACTACCAGTAAAAATAAACAGCGATACAACACGTTATCAAAAAATCCATCCAAACGAGAGCCTCCCAGCCCTTCCGGCTGCACGTGACTGTCAACTACTTTAAAGAAACAGATGGTCCAGATAAAAAGAATAACTACAAGTTAGGAGGAAAAAAAAAAAAAAAGAAAAAAGAAATAAACCACCATAAAAATCTCCCCCAATTCACTACATGATGGATCATTTGGAGCTATATAAATTTACATAATCACGGGAGCTGCAAAGTACCCAGATGCTGCCCTAGTTCTCCAGAGAATTCCCTGTGCTCTTCGGCAAGGTACGCTACGCTAAAAAAAATATGCCAGGACATACCACAATTTTATCTGGTTTAGTCTCAGGACTCTGGCTGCAAACGGGAAACCTGGGCTGGTCAAGGCATTATGGTCCTTGCCAGATTTTACCGTTACTGAACAACCACAGCAGCCTCCCAGAATCCATTTTTTTCACATTGAAATTATAGGAATGCACCACATGAAATTTCCTACAACCTTTACCAGTCCGACTGCACTCCCCTTGTCCTAGAGTGGCTTTATGAAAACAGGCCCTAATCAACTATTTTTAATAATCCCCCCCTCCCTTCCCTTTCCCTCCCCCCCCCTCCCTTCCCCCCCGAGTTGAGGCCTGTATGGCCTGACAGGATTCCTTTCCTCTTCGGGGCGTGCGCAGGGGGTACCCCAATCCCGTTAGTATCTGCGGCGCTTGTTGGGGCCAAAGTCCCCCCCTGGGTTTCCTCTGTTGAAGGCGGGGGGGTTCCCTCCCATGGCTCCGAGACCCTCCATCGCGCCGCCTTGGCCAAAGCGATCTGCAGGGGGTGGTGGAGTCTTGGAATGAGGACGGATGCAGAAGAGGCAGGAAGAAAAACAAGGAACAGACCGGCAGTTAACAGCCATTTGAGTCAATTCAAACTCCATCAGGATTCCACAATTCCAGATGACCTCGCTGCAAACCTTTACCCCACCAAAACCATCCCCGAAGGTGGACTGATAGGACTGTTGCAGGACCAAGTCTCTTTCCTCAGAGGAGAACGGGTTGCACCACCTCACAGACTAGTGCCCTGCTGTGGAACGCATCCGTAACGCAGTCTGGGGAAGGAGAACCTCACGTCTCCACCACCTTCCTTCCCCCAAATGCAATGTGAATGAAGAGCAGGACACTGACACTACAGCCTATCACAGTGCACATACACACAATAGCCCAATTCCAAAATAAGTCTGCAGTACTAGTTCTCTTATTTACAGTCCTTTGGCTCTCCCAGCTGGGACCTCTTCCTTCCAACAGTGAGAAGATGCTCAAAGGACAATTCAGGTTGGAAGGTGCCTCAGGAGCTTTCTAGTTCAACCTTCTCCAAGTGGAGTTGGCTACGAGGTCAGACTAGATTAGTCACAGCTTCATCCAGTCGGGTCTCATACATGTTGAAGACTGAGGAATATGCAACCTCTCTGGGCAACCACTGCTTCAATGTCCTCATGGTGGACATGGTACCTCCCCTGGGGAGGGTACTGGAGGTTCCACTGCCCCTCCCTTCCCCCGACAACCCTGACCATAACTGCTGTCATTTCTGCTACTGCCTGGAAGCGCTGATGCTGAGAGGATGGATTCTCTCCATGACAGATCCCACAGAAACCGTGCCCTATTGTAAACCTCTGCAGTAAAGCTGAAAACTAAACAAACATTTTAACAAGGCAAGTATTTAAGCATAACCTCCACTGTTTCTTTGCTCTTTACCTCCTAAGCAAGTTAGCTGAACTCATGTTATCATGTTCATTAATACAATCCTCATTTTACCCTATTAACATAGGGGATAATTATTTTGAGAACTGGTGATGTACACAACGTTCCTGAAAGCCTGGCTTTATGCCAGCAAGAATCTACTCTCAAAGCACTCTCATTCAACAAAGTGCTTTTCATTGTGCCATTTAAAAAATAAGCATATATTATTGCTAAGATTCTTTTAACAAATGTTTTAGCACTAGCTATCTTGGAAGTAAAGGAAGTAGTTATTAGATTTGGCTCAGTCTCCTGAAAATTACCAGCTAGTCTCCAGGCAAGATCAACAGCAGGAGTTAAGCAACAGGTCTAGGTAGACAAGTAAGCTTCAACTTTAGTAGCATAGTGCTAAACAATGGAAAAAGACCATAATCTGCATTTCAAAGGTGTGCACATAAAGCAGATGGAGATACATTACCATGCCCATGGCTCCATCAGGTATCATAGCTCCAGGACCAGTTGCAGGAGGTGCGGCAGCTGGGACGTTGGTACCACCCATAGCTCCTCTATTGTTCATGCCAATGGTACCTGGAAAAGAAAGTGAAGAATAGTCCTGGCAGACACAGTGACCAAAGTCTACTCATCACCCCAGAGCCACAGAAAACTGGAGAGCTCCCTGCAGTCTTCTATTCAGTGACAGAGTCCTGTCCATCAACTAGTTTTGCACTATTGGGTCAAGACAAACTCATCCTGTGTTCCAGGAGTATCTGAGAAGGCTCTAACACCTGTAACCACTAAGACCCCATCACCTTTTCACTTGCTCTTGTATGTGTGGCCTGAAACTCTAAATCACGGAGTCAAAATATAGAAATAGAGTAATCAGGATTATTTCCTGGGCTCAGGAAATATATAGCCCTCAGGTGCAGGGCTATATGGCACACCAGCCTCCGTATCAGCATGGACATCTGAAGGACCTATAGCCCTGACAACAACTTCAACCAAGTCTTCTCCTTACTGAACCGAGTCTTTCACAGATGTACAGCACTGCCTCACACCCGAGCTGTGTTATCTTTCCTGTTACTGAACTGGGAGAAGATTACTATGACTGAGTTTCTGAAACAGAAGCCAATAAAATAAGAATACTCAATAAACTTAGAGAGTCTGTACAGTGGGAAAGGCACATGCATAGGAACAAAGATGGCCACCTCTTACCTCCCATACCCATCTGTCCCATTCGCATGTCTGGTGGCTCCCTCTGGAAGAAGAGATACTCATTTCAAATGATAAAAATTCAGGCTTTTAAAAAATATTACATAAACTCAATGAGTTCTGGGGTTTAACTACTGAGAGCTGTGTAGAAATGTCATTCCCAGGGTAAATTTCAATAGAAGATCTGAGCTACCTTCACAGGATTAAGACTGGTTTTTCACAATCCCAGTAAAACATCCAGCAGCAAACTACGTGTGCAGATTTTACCAAACAGCAGCAAAAAGAGGTATGTGATATCTGGATGGAAAGATCTGCTGAGCAGCAGCAGCACATTAGATAGAATTAGCTTTACTACTTCCTCAGCATAGCTAAGCAGCTTTTCCTGCTGAAAGGAATGCAAGCTTACACAAAGACCCAGCACCAGGTCACTTGCATTGAAATACTGGTTAGTAAGTTTGATTTCTCTTTTATTAACTGATCACAGGGGACACACTGCAGATCTCCTGTCCTGCAAAGCTAGAAGCACCTCCTCATGGGAAAAGGGTACTACTTTTTCTACAGTGGGAACTGAAGACCAGATTTCACTTCAACTATTGTCTCAGCACCACTATTACAAAAGCACTATTATTTGGAGAAATCAGGGTACTAGTCAGACATTTAGGTCAGTCATGTGGTTTTGGCCCCTTTCATTTGATGTATTTTGCTGAGGGGCCAATTCTTCACTAGGATACATAAACACTTGCCACCCAGTTGCATCGATGCCATGGCACCACCTCGAGAGCACTGCAGCTGCCTCCACAACACAGTTGCTGGGACAGGAAAGCAATTGTAGGACAGTTCTTTGGTGAACTAGAGATACTGCTATTTGAAGGAAGGTTACCACAACGTTTAACATTATAAGAAAATACTTGACCGATGGATTTTTAAGTACAGGCAATTATCACACCTGCAGCAGTGCCTCAATTAGGGATTGTTTCATTTAGGAATGACTAAGAAAGACTGCAGGCTAGGGACATAGCTGGCATAGGACTGTAAGTGGCTGCTGCAGCAGTACTCCTGGACACTATGTCTTTGTTACTGTTAGAATAAAATTAGCATGTATTCTTCTGAACACCAAGACTACATGAACAGCAGCGGGACAGAAACTGGAGTATTTTATATTTTCTGGACTAAACTGTATCAAGATTGTAGGGAGTCAATAATTTAGGGCAGAACACACTAAAGATGCGTTCCTCAACCAACAAGTTAAGCATTCCCAGAAGGCCCTGTGCTGTGGAAAGGCAAAAATAAATAAATCTAACATCAGATGTCCAGACATAATGGGAAGGTAGAAGCACTCATACCGCATCAGCAAAATTCCCTTTAAAGCCTTCCTGCTGGCGTCTCATCATCTCTTCTTGCTGCCTTCTCATTTCCTCTTCGCGGCGCCTGCGTTCTTCCTCTTGCCTGCAAAGAGGGTCCAAGGATCTCAGCTCAACATACACAAACCATTTGCCTCACAGTGTTGCAGTGCTGCCTACCAGGCCTTGATTGGAAACCTACAACTTTAAGAATGCTATTTTGCTGAGGCTGTAAAATACTAGGTATCTCATGATAAAACCAGAAGTGTGTATGCACACCAAGACATTTCTAACATGTTCGATTTTCAGTAGTTCATTATAAAACCCAACATGAGCACACCCATGTGTGTGTCTCATGAGAAGCAGCTGAGGCAGCTGGGGGTGTTCAGCCTGGAGAAAAGGAGGCTGAGGGGAGACCTTCTGTCTCTCTCCAACTCCCTGAAAGGAGGGGGTAGCCAGGGGGGGTGTCAGTCTCTTCTCCCAAGGAACAGGCCATGGGACAAGAGGAAACGGCCTCAAGTTGCACCGGGGGAGGTTTACGATGGAGATTGGGAAAATTTCTTCACTGAAAGGTGAAGGTTATCAAGCATTGGAAGATGCTACCCAGAGCAGTGGTGGAGTCACCATCCCTGGAGGTATTTAAAAGACAGTAGACGTGGTGCTGAGGGACATGTATTAGTAGTGGACTTGGCAGTGTTGGGTTGATGGTTGGACTCAACGATCTTAAAGGTCTCTTCCAACCTAAACAATTCTATGTACCCAGCAGCTGCCAAATAGGCACTGACTACACTCAATAGAGTGCATACAAGCCAGACAGTTCTCAAGACTCTTCTATTACAGAAATACCCTGCAGATCATCCCGGAGCTTCTCAAAATGATGCTGAGACAAGAAAGAGCTGGAATGAAGAAAGAAATCTGAGACTAAGTCAACCCTCAAACAAAAAGACTGGGGTTTCCCAGCCTGCAGCACCAAAGTTGTGGGATCACGGTGGAGATTCTGATTTTTCCATCTGCCTCAGGCAAGAAGCTGAACAGAGACCAGAACTGTAAGAACCCACATACTAATCTGCAGAAGAAACTCCTAACTCTTCCATCTTAAACCAATTGTACATTCATCCCTATCAATAAAAAGACCCAAAATAACAGCCATACTTTAGATCGTAATTAAATTGTCACACTGAACAATTAAGTGCACTGAAGAAGCATTTAATTCCATAATATTATGGATTCACAGCATTTCATAACCTGCTCCCTTACCTCAGTTCCAACTGTTTACGTTTTTGTACTTCTTGGTTATGCAATTCCTCCATTCTCCTCAGCTCTTCCTGGCGCCTCATTAAGTCTGTAAATGACAACAGTAAAAAACCACAATCAAACTCATCTTCCATGTCACCTCCTATCAGTTCCTGAACTAAAACCATCTCACACAAGAGAATAAGGTAACAGAGCCTCCAGCAATAGAGTAACATCTCTCCATTTGTTTGCCACTACCCTGCTTGGTTACAAGTGAAGCAACCACACCACAGCTTGCCTTCAGGGGGCTCTGGCCACTCTCCTGAGCCACCCACCCCTGGATGTGGCATCAGGATGTTCCATTCTGTACTTGTCTCTGATGGGTACCTTGCCTCATGAGCATCACTTGGTGCTCATGGCGAGCTGCTTCCATTTCCATTTCCAGCTTCTCTCGAGCTTCCTTGATGTTGCGGTCTACTTGTTCTTGCTGCTGCTTCTCCATTTCTATTAGAGCCTTCCAACGCATGGCATACTCATACTCAAAGCTGCCAGGCTGTGCAAATCGAGGAGGCTGCTCACGCTCCCTGTCAAACAAGGAAGAGCTAGTGAGTGCTTCAACAGAGCAAGGAGGAACCAAGAAAAATACATCTGTGTGTTAAATGCAATGGCAGATCCTTTTAACAATTAGAAATGCATTTCTTAGTGCAACAAATAAGGAACCACTTTGTCTTCTAGTTTCTCAAGAATAGCTATGCCCAAGATATCAGTTTGTCTGCTCCTCAGGAATCATCCTATTGAACGCAGAAACTTAGGCAGAATCCTTCTGCAGGATTAACTCTACATGGAAACTGTGCCCTGTTCTGCTCCATAACAAGCATTGACACTGCTTTCATAAGACACCAAAGATTCTGGGTAAAGACATTCAGAAATACTCCTGAAAGAAACAGCTTTTGCTCCTGCTTCACATCTTACTGACAGACTGACTCCAGAAACAAACACGCCCAAACGTGTGTTTATTTCAGTGATCTCTGCAGCTCCTGCACCTGGAACAAGTGGCTGTTAGACCTGGATAGCTCTACAACCTCCTAGTGCCTATTCACACCCTGCCCTAAATTTTCACTATGGACTGAAATCCGTTTCCTCTACGGAATCCCAGTAATTCTTAGAGCAAGTAACTTATGTCTTCACTTCAGCTTCTCATCTGAGCAAGGGGATCTCATCTTATCTCAAACTGACACTGGTTTATCCCAACAACTGAAAGTGACAGGCAGTGGAGGCTGCCTGTCTTCATCAGTAGTGTGGATCCAAAACCACTGCCTCCTTTGAGCTAACTGTGGCAGAAGAACACTATATGCCATTCTTTTTCCAGAGTCAGGTCATGTTTACAGGAAAAAAAAAGAGGACCCAGAGCCACCCTCCCAACACCGAGTCATCATCTCCCGTCGCGTGGCAGGCACCTACTTGTGATATTGCTGGTTTTTGATGACTAGTTTCTCCGGTAGTCCCTCTTCATCATCATACTGATCCATGGGTTCCACAGTGACAGGCCGAGGGAATCTGCAAAGAAAAATGAGGTGCTTTCACGAAAATTCAAGAATGAGCTTGTAGTGTAGGAAAGCATGTGAACTGTGTCTGAGCTTCTAAATACCGCTTTTAGGATTGCTCAAAGAAATTCAGAGCAGTGGGGGATCTCAAGGAAAGTGAAACCAGAGATTGGTTGGGACAAGGGGCAACAGTTTTAAACAGAAGAAGGGGAGATTGAGAAAAGATCTCGGGAAGAACTTCTTTGGTGTGAGGGTGGTGAGAGCCTGGCCCAGGTAGCCCAGAGAAGCTGTGGCTGCCCCATTCCTGGAGGGGTTCAAGGCCAGGCTGGATGGGGCTTGGAGCAACCTGGTGTGGTGGGAGGTGTCCCTGCCCAGGGCAGGGGGTGGGTGAACTTTAAGGTCCCTTCCAACCCATACCATCCTATGATTCTAGGAGCTTCTCATGCACTCCTCAACCCCATTTGCCAGAGCTGGGGAAATGGCAGAGAAATGACCCCGCTATGCCAAGCGGCGAGCCGTGCCTGGACTCCAGCAGGAAGGCAGGAAACGAGGCTAAGATCTCTCTCCTCAGCTGAAGAGACACAATGAAGCTTTTCATTTCAATGGGACATATTCCATTATTATTAGTCTTACTTTCCAGTGTGAACCAATTCCAACCAGTTTATCTAGCTGTGACTGTCACAAACTAGGACAAACCAGAACAAATTTAATCAAAACCAAACCATAACTAGAAATAAGCAGCATACTGGTTTGCTGTCCTTGATATCAAATCTAATACATTGATTGATGTTACCCTCAGGTGCTCTCAGTTATACACTAGAAGTGATCAGTTTTGCATGATCACTCAAAAATTTTTTTCATGGTTCTTTCAGACCCAGATGAAAAAAAACCCAGATGTTAAAAACAAAACCCCAAACACCTGCTTTTTGAAACTGAACGTGTTTGTGTACGGCTGTGCCATATGCAGGCCTCCAAGGAGGAAAAGAGAAGTGAGAAGCAAAAAACTTAGGAAGTTTCTTTTGAAATTAGCAATATAGCCCCCATTTCAGCAAGTATTCTATTAACAAATTCTAGGTGCATCCGTATACAAAAACCTACAGGAAATTTTATTTCCAAGAGATCAAAACCGGCTCCCTCTGAGTAGCTAGAACAACAAGCCATGCTCTGTGGAAGGCATCTAGAATTCATCCCTTACCTGAGCAAGTTCAGATAATTATCCAAGAGCATGCTTTGTTGCCTTATGATATTCAAGCACAAGGAACCCAGTTTATTATGGTGAAAACTCCTAACAAACCCGTCTACCCGACTAGCTTCAACAGATCTCATGCCCACAGTGGCTGGTCAGTGCTTCACCCCAGCAGTGCAAGCTGATGAGGGGAGTCCCATTCCAAGACTCGTCTCTGAAGCAACCCAGAGTGCACAATTACCACTTGAGTTTTGTTTCCAACAGATTATATGGATGGTCTCTGTAATAGCTCCTGCTTCTTAAAGGCTGCTTTAATTGCCTTAAGAATCGAGAAAGAGCTTCTCAGGAAGTTTTATGCACTTCCCCCACTACCAGCTTCCCTTTTCAGACTCGAGTTTCCACACAGACTCGCTCTTGTTGAAACAAAGCTCCCCGGCCAAATCACCTGCCACCTCCTACCCTACATCTCATCTGTCCCGTTTCAGCGTTAAGAAACATTGCTTACAAGCCAATGCCACCCATCAACCTGCACACACACCAGTATAACACTTCTTGCCCTCCACACTTACGTAGTTAGCAGGAAAGACCCATCACTACATCTATCCAGGGCTTTCCTAGCAGCAGGCTTCCCTGAGAACTCCACAATGCCTTTCCCAGAGGATCGTCCTCTGTCATCCACAATAACCACAGCCCTTTCCACCTGGCCAAACACTGAGAAGGCTTCCTCCAGGAGCTCATTGGACACAAACTGAGGCAGGTTCCTGACTGTCAGCGATGCGCTGTGGCATGCAAAACGCACTCTGAGCTGCTTCCCACGTAGAGGCATGTTGTCTAGTTCCACTTTTGCAATCTCTGCCAGAGTGCGAGTTTCCTGAAGATAAAAAAAGTGATCATTAAAACTCTCAATGCAGCACAGAATCAGCCAGTTGCAGTTGTAACAGTCACAAGCCTTTTTCCCCTGAACAAGTACTTCACAAAGAGGAAAAAATAATCCTCCCCATGGCATGGTAAAAAATGTCCTAACAAACCACAGCTCTACTCTATTATCAGTGAATCCAGCTGAATAGGCATGTGCAGAGTTTGTGGGGGAAACAAAAATAAAATAAATAAAACGTACCAGCCTAAGCTTAATCCAATAGCCAGTACAAACTAAATGATCATTATCTATCAGAGATATTTATATCAAGGCTACCCAGCAGGCCTTAAAAAAAAATTCAATACATAAAAAGATTTAAACCAAGATTCCACTATTAGCTATGTCTGATAACTGTGAAAAGAAGCGCTGATTGTATGATGTCCATGAAAGACAAAAGACATCCTGTGCCACTTTCACACCTTCCCACTCATTTAAGCCACTACCAAGCAGTTACACTATAGCACAGCACACCAGACTTTGTGTGGGAACCTCACACTCCATCCACTCACCTTGGGACTTTCAGAAAGGTAGTACCTGAGACACTGAAGAATAAGAACCATTGCTCCATGTTGGTAGCTATCTCCCTCCTACCCACAGCCCAAGGTGATCATCTAGAGACTCCCTACCTCAAGAACACGGATCATCCCAGTAATACTGCACAAGAACCTATGTTGACTCAAATGCCACGTTCATACCCTTCCAGCAGATGGAAGTCCACCTTGTCTATAACTGCAGTATGTTCCTGTTTCTTTATGGTTTCTACCAATTGAATTTAGAATAACTTTATCAGGTGTCTCATAAATCCTGCCTGAATTCAGATTCCTCCTCATAACAAGCTCTAGACAAACCACTTGCCGAAGCTGATCCTGTAATTCCAGGTTACTAAAATCAACAGCAGGCCTAATTAGCAAGACAGCTACTGCTTCCAATTAGCAATACTCCTCCAGTGTGTGGCACCACCACAAAAACCCCCCAAAGGCAGCACATCAACTCACCAGCCTGATAAAGCCAAAGCCTTTGTCCTTGTGTATGAAGACTTCACCTGCCTTGCCATACTTCTCAAATAACTTTCTCATCTCTTCTTCTGTAATGTCTGGGGGCAGATTCCCCACAAACAGGCGGCTTCTTTGGGTGAAGGTCTTTTCACCAGGCTTCCGGAAATTCTTCAGGTCAATAGTCAGGCCTTCATCTGAGGGGAATAAGGTACACAGCTGCTCTACAGTTGGGGGGATAAATTCTATTAGGTTTCATCACAGTGAACACAAAAAGCATAGGACATAACACCACCTATTCACTTGGGTCTCAAACCCCTCCAGCCATCTCTCCAGCAACACGGGGATTTTATTTCAGAAAGGACCCCCTATTCTTTTTAAAGGAAACACGTGTTTGGCCCTCAGTGTTCACAAACACCAGTCTAGAACCAGAGAAAAGAAGAAGAATACGGCAGCTTGAAATAAAGTGAGAGATTTCACTCAATTTTTGGAGATCCAGTCAAGATGACTGGCCTGCAACAAAACCACCTGTAGTCACAATACAGGACTTCACTATTACAACCTGAATAATTATAGAAAAGCCACAGTTTGGCCAGCAACCAGATTTGTGCTCAAAAAGAAAAAAAAAAAAAAAAGAAAAAAAACCCCCACCAACTCCAAAACAAAACGAACCCCAGAGGTTTAGAAAAAACATGCAAAGGAGTGGAATTTTTGTCCAGACAGGTAACATTTGAGATAGCTGTCATTCTGCGAGATGGGATTTGGGTTCTAGAGTCTTGGGTTCCCAGCTGAAGAGAAGGCTGGAATAGTGAAAATAGTGAAGAAAAAAAAAAAACCATCCCCAAAACCAGACATATATATGAGACCCCAGAAGAATGACAAATTTCATTACAAAAATCTATATTCGGTAAATGATGCTATATCTAACACTAACAAACAGCAATGTAAGATCATTCTCAAATCCCCACATGCATGTACAGTCTTTAACTCTTAATTCAGCGGGAGTCCAGCACAACCCTGGAAGCTCTGCCATACACAGGGATGGCTTTATCACCACTTTACCCTCCTGTGCCCCGTTTTCTTAAATGTATAAGGCACTTCCCAAACATGGGACCATTGAGAGCAATTCCTTTGCTTTGCAGAGGACACACCTCATGGCCACACGTAGGAAATCACCTACAAACATAAGCAGCTCGATTCAGGCTACGAAGCATGGCACTAACCAGGAAAGGCTATTCATGCAAAGACAATGCATGCAAAACATGAAAGGACAACTCTTTTATAGGAATAAGCCCACTCCCGGGCTAACACTAAAAAAAATATAAAAAATTCAAGACTGACAGTATATCTATAAAACAGCAGAGAGACTAAACCATCTACTTCACACAGCAACGGTGTTTAAGTGAAGTGTTTTGTCTTGTGAACTACTTCACACAAGCACCAGAAGTATTTGGGGATCAATCGTGAGGCTTGTGAATACACTGGGAGGGACTCGTGGCAGAGTTACTCCACTACCACTGTTCTGCTTTAGGTAGATCCACTCAAAGGAATCCGAGATACGGTCACTCACTAGAAGCTGATCCCTGGGAGAACCCCACAAAGCAGTCTGTGTTGCATTGTTTCTAACCTGACTGGAAACAGCCTTGTCTGACACCCTTGGCTATTGCCTCCTGGGAACTGGTAAGGAGCCTGTTTAACAGGGCCACCTGATAAAAATATGCGGAATCCCTTTTTACTAGCCCGGTACCTCTGCATGCATTTGTTAAACCCACAACTTTGCCATAAAAAAAAAAAAAAAACCCCACACAGAGGAATTATGCAAAGTGCATGTGACTTCTGTATGCTTTTGTTTTTAAACAGCCATAGTGCCCAAACTGAAACAAAAAAGTTTAAAAAATTCTAATATAACAAAAGCACTTCTTCCCCTAAAAATGCAAATAAACCCTTGTCACTGCAATTCTACACGGTCAAGTTAGATCGTTTAAAGCCCCAGAAGCCGTTGATGTGTGTTGTCTGGGCTCACAGGCACCCCCTCTGTATTCCAAGTAACAGAACTACCCTCCACCCTGGTTAGGAACAAGCCCGGAAACAAGCAGATCAGAGTAACAGCCATCAGTAACCCCAGCTGGAACCTGAATGCTAAAATATTGTTAACTAAAGCTACTTATCTCCTGATACCTCCCATATAAACATTTAGTCTTAACAGGTGACTACAGATCACTGTAAAAACGTTCGTCCTGCAACCATAGCTTTAGAGAGAGCAAATTTATTTTGCTATTACTTAAGAAAACCTGTACTAAGGAGCCATCTGTTATGGTTGGGAAAAAAGGGAAACGGAGTCAGTGACAAATGGGCTGCCTTATATCTGCAAGGTTTACAGCAACACTGTTAAAGGTTCAGAGGCTTCCAAACTCGTCTCTTTTCTTGAGAATCTGAGACAAACACGGAATCTCTGCACCGCTGCCCACTTTCGGGAACACGAGAAACTTACAACTCCCAGCCAAACCTACGGGAGCCGCAAGACTCTTTGAGCGCAGTGGGGGGAAAAAAACCCCCAACACCCCAGGGTGAAAACCCTGCCGCGGTTCAAACCGGTCTCCAACAATGGGAAAAACTGATCGCTGCAGGCGGACAGCGGAGAGCCTGAGTTTTTATTGTTTTAAATGGAAAGAGCGGGTTCGGTTCACTGCCCCCGGAGCCGGTTGTCCCCGCAGGGGTCGGCAATCACCCAGGACCCCGCAACCCCGTCCCCCCCCACCTCCCCGCAGCGAGGGCGGTCGCTCGACGCCTACCCGGAGCGGGGCCGGGCGGGCCCCCGCGGCGGGCCCGGGACTCACTCTGGCTGTTGGCCTGCTGCCCGTTGGCGGGGACGGAGGGCGGCGGGTGCTGCTGGTGTTGATGCTGCTTCCGCGGAGCGTGGTTCTGCTTCTCCATGTTGAAGCCCTTGTTGCCCTGCATCTTTCCCCACCTGGAGGCAGACACCAACGGTCGGCCGCGGCCCGGAGCTCGACGCCGGCTCCCGCCCACGGCCCTCCGGGAAAGGGGGGGCTCCCGCCGCCCCCGGCCCCGCCTCACCGGGGCTCGCCCAAGCAGCCGCGTGCAGCGGCGGGGCGGGGCGGGCCGCGCAGGCCGCGGCGGGCCCCGGCAGAGCCCCAGCGGCGGCGGCGGCCGCCCGGGAGAACCCGCCCGGCAGTGGGGCGGAGGGGAGCCGGGCCGAGCCGCAGTCCTGCAGCCGCCGCGGCCTCACCTGGCGGCAGAGCCCGGCGCCGAGGCAGATCGCGGCCTCCTCACCCCACAGCAGCCTAGAGGAGAGCGCGCGCGCGGCCGGAACTGGCACAGCCGAACACGGCAGCCGCCGCCTGCGCTCCCATTGGCCCCCTCTGCTCCCGGCGCCACGCTACCAGTGGCCGCGCCGACCGCCACTCAGAGCTCCAAGGCCGCGGAGGAGCGGGACGAACCGCCCCAGCAGCCCTTCTCGCGGTGTTGATTGGCTGCGCGGCGCCGCGCGCGCGCTGCCAATCATCCTCCCCTCCCAGGCAGTAGGTTTGTATGAGAGGCGCGCGGCGGACAAAGGGACCCCTGCGAGTAGCCGCCGCGCGCAGGCGCGAGAGGGGCAGTGGGGCGGGGGAGCGCGCGCAGGCGCGGGAGGGGCCGCGGGCTTTAAAGGGACCGCGGCGGGGCCGGGCGCGTGCCCGGCCGGTGACGGGAGCGGGGCTGTCACCTGCTGCCGGCGGGCCGGCCTCCGCCGCCTTCAATAAACCTGTCCCTTCGCACGGAACCGGGCTGGTGGTGGGGAACGTGTGTTTGTGTGTCCCCTCCCGCAGCGGGGTGCGGCCGGGTCCCCGCAGCTCCACCGACCCCTCCTCCAACCGGCCGGTCCCTGCCCGCCGTCTCCGCCCGCTCCCGCTGCGCCCCCCGCCCGCCCCGTCGGGCGGCACAAAAGCGGGCGGGGAGGGGGCCCGTTTAGGGGGGCGTGGGGGAGAGCCCCCCCCAGGGGAGAGGAGGGGGCCCTTCGGGAATGGGGTGGGCGCGGAGGGGAGGGGGCGGGGTACCCGTGGGAGGGGGTGCCGCGAGTGGGGGAGGGGAGCCCGGGGGGGGGGCTGTCATGGGTGGTGGTGGTGGGGTGTCTGGGTGTGAGGGGGCGGGGCATCCCGGCCCGGGGGCGGTGCCCCCGCAGAAGCCCCGCCCGGCCGCGCTGTCACTCACCGCCCCGGGGAGACGCTCCAGCTCCGGGGCGGCGGTGGCGGCGGCGGCGCCGGGACCCGGTCTGGCGGTTCCCCCCCGCGCGCAGGTAGAGGCGGCGCGGCCGGGCCGGGCCCCCCCAGGCGGCGGCGGGTGCCGGGCGGCGCAATGCGGCAGCGAGGGGGTTAAGGGGGGGGGGGGGGGTAGTGGGGCGGCGAGCCCGCCCCGCGCGATCCGCTCCGCACTTTGCGGGTGGCCGCGCGGGGGCACCGGCGGGGAGTGGGGCGCCCCGCGCCGGCCCGCCCCCACCTCCGCGCACCGCACCGGGCCCCTCCGGGGTGCGGCCGCTGCCCGCCCTCGGCTCCGCGCTGTCCGTTCGCGCGGCTCCGCTCCGCCACGCCGATCCGCTCCGGGTTTTCCGGCCGCCCGGCGGAGTGCGCGCTGTGGCGCCGGTCCCGGGCCACCGGTTCCGCTCCGCGTTTCCCAGGCCGCCGCCTGCCGGCCAGTCTCGCGAGCCCCGGCCCCGCCGCGGCCAATGGGGGAGCGTCCCTCGCTCCGCGCAGCCAATAGGGTGCCGCCCCCGCCGCCCCTCGGGCTGCGGCGCGCTGAGGGCTCCGAGCGGCGCCTCCATTTAAAGGGGCCGCGACCCAAATCCGGGCTCTGGGTAGAGCGGGCGGCGGAGTGCCGGGGAGCCAGGTAGGAGCGGCGCCGGCCGCGGGCGCCTCCTCCCGGCAGCGCGGGTGGAGGCGGCCTCGGGGCGGTGGCGGGGGGGGAGGTCGGTACTTGGCCCCACGGGGGCGGGGCAGGCGCGTGCGGCGCGGGTCTCCGGTTGGTGGGGGTGGGGGGGGCTCTCGGGATGGGGGGCGGGGCGTGGGCCTGGCGGGAGGGGGCGGGGCCTGCCGCTCCGCGAGGGGGCGGGGCCGCCACCCCCCCCCCCCCCCCCCCCCCCCGTTGTCACCGCTTGGGGGCGCCCTGCGGGGAGGGGGGGGCGGGTCCCGTGGACCCCGCCCCGCTGCGGTATCGGCCCCCGTGTGCCACCGGTGGGGGGACCGACCCCTCTGCCATCCCCGGCCGCGGGGTCCCCAGGTGTGGTAGGGGAGACCCCAGCCTGGCCCTCCCCCATCCCCGGTGCTGGTCGGCGGGGGGGCGGGGAGGGGGCGGCTGGGCCCTGCGCCATCGCGGTGTCGGGGCTCAGGCCGTGGTTCATGAAACACCCCCCCCCCCCCCCAGCGGGGGCGGNNGGTGGGAAACGTGGGGGGGGGGGGGGTGTGTCGTCCCCGATGCCGGGGGTGGGCGTGCGGGTCCCTGGGCACCCTGCGCTGCTCCCGAGGGCCGGGCCCTGCAAGAGGAAGGTGCCCCCCGCCCCCCCTCCCGGGGGCTGGAGGGGGCAAAGCCCCGGTCCGCTGAAGCCTTGCCAGGCCGGGCTGCCCAGGAGGAGCCCGGGGGTGGCCGGCGAGGCGGCCCTGGGGAGGGTCGGTGTGTCCTGCGGGGGTGCGGGCAGGACGGGCCCCACCGGGGGGTGTGCGGTGGGGAGGCCCGGGGGGCCCCGGGCAGAGCGGGGTGTGCTGGCGTGGGCAGGGGCCGGCGATGGTGGGGAACGGGACGCGGGGCCGAGCGCTGGGGAAGGGTCTGTGGGGTCTCTTTGGCCGGGGGGACGGGAGCTGCTGGTGCGGGCTCTTCCCCCTTCCTCCTGCTGTGGTTCAACCATGGCTCCTCTTCCAGGCTGTAACTTCCCCTTCTCCCCCCACCCCATCTCTTTCTCTCTTTTGCTGCATTCCCTAAGAAAACTTCTAATCTGCGTTTTCTCCCCTAACGCTGCCTCTCCCAGGGTCAGAGCCGGCGGCAAGAGCGTGGCTTCTGTGGCTAGTGCCAGCCCAGCTCTGCTAAAGGGGTAGCCACAGCCGCACAGAGCTGCTGCCTGTCATGGCCACCCCGCGGCGTTACAGCCTCCCCTTCCCTCCCTACACCTCTCCCACCCCCGGTGCCCAGTGAAGTCCCACCACCTTCCTCCATGGTGCCGGAGCAAGGCGCTGAGGCTGAGCCCGTGGCCTCACCTGGGGAGCAAAGCCCCTCGAGTTCCTTCTTTGACAGGTGTTTTAGGGTCAGCGATGCCGGGGGGGGTGACCCTGGTGGACACGGGTGCTAGTGCCGAGGGGTTCTGGTGGTATGGCTCAGCGGTGGTAATGCAGGGGGTCTGGCTGGAGTTGTGTATTAATCTTGGTCGAGCGTCGTTAAGCGTTAACGTCTTCCTCTGCTGGCTGACGAAGGGCGGTGTGCGAGACTATCCTCACCATCTTCACCATCTTCGTGCTGGCCGTGGGCTCTGGTGGTGTCTTCTGGACGCTTCCTGGAGGGCTGCTCTGCCGGCTCAGCCCTGGCCAGTGCAGAGACGAGGGGGTCGGTCGGTCTCTTCAACATGCATTGCCCAGTTGGACTGGCCAGCCTACTAAGACATGAGCTGAAGCATCCCAGGGTGAGATGGATTTTTGGGGACCTGGTGGCAGGTGCCATCAGAGGGATCCGGGACTGTCGTCGAGGCCAAGGAGACAGCTCCCCTTGTGCTTCCAGTATTTTAGCTCTGCAAGGTGCCTTAAGGAAAATGGGATGTTTTGCCCTTAAAGATAGATCCTCCTTGAGGCTCTGCCCTCTTGTCTTCTCTCTCTTCCCCGTGTAGAAAGGTTTATTCACAGAACCACAGACAGATTTGGGTTGGGAAGGGACCTCTGGTGGTCTCTAGTGCAACTGACCTCCTGCTCACTGAAGTACTCAAGACTGTTTTGTTGGGAGCCTTATCCAGTTGACTCTTGAGGACGTCCATGGCCTGTGGCACTCTCCTGTGGAGAGTCACCTGCTGTGCCTGCAGTTTGCCTCTCCAGCTGGCCATAGCTGCTTGTGGAGGTGTCCAGGGCTTTGCGTTAGGTGCTCTGATGCCCTCCTGCAGCATTTGGGCGCCAGGCAGAGACCTGGGAAGGCATCTCTTTGTTACCACTGTCTATTTCTGTCTTTTAATCAGCGGTTCAATATCATCAGGTCAGTTCCAACAGGCCCTGCTCCAGCATGCTGGGCACCTCTGTGGTGCTCCAAAAGGTTTTTTACCCACCCGACCCCCTCCCCAGTGTTTGTTGTCATGTGGTGAGTGGTGAGCCTTGGAAGAAACGTTGCTTATTCACGCTACAGACCCAAAGCTGTGTGAGCAGCAGGAGAGCTTTCTCGCTGACTTGATCTCCGAGTGGAGTTCTTGAAGTTGAATTGCTCTCCAGATGCCAGGTGTTGCTGCAAAGACCTCTGTCTTAACACATGCCAACAAAGTAGGGTTTGTTAAAGGGCACGTAATAGACTTAGTTCTCCTTTCTCGTCTGCAAAGCCTTGACAGTGGTTGGAGGGATCCTGGTCTTAGGAAAAGATGTGAGTGTCCAACGGCAGGATGGTGTTCCAGATGGATGAGCCTGCTCCTGTTGGTTGTCTGAAGAGTTCCCTACTGGTACAGAGGTGTTGGATTAGCAACAAACAATGCTGAGACCAGCGGAATGTAAACCTCGTTCCACACAATTAATTCTGCAAAAAGATTTCTAAAATTTGTCCTTCCTTTTGCACTTCCTGAAGCTAAGATGAGGTTGGAATGCAAGTTCAAAATCTAGTTTGGTCATTCCTGCCCTTGAGGATTGTTGTGGTCTTGGCTGGACTGGCCACCAAACAAACAACAGTTGCTTTTTGACCTCTCCCCACCCAGGGAGAGAAGGCTGAGGGAGAAAGAGACTTAGGAGTTTCAAAAAAGCTAAACTATCTTAATGAAATATTAGTAATAACATAACGAAAATGTAATCATATAAAAAAATAACCAAATATACACAATACACACAAAACCATATCAAGCTCCCAGGATGACGGTGATGTCACCAAGAGGCACTGGGAAGGTCCCAGACTGGACTCCATAACCACTGCTGAATAACGAAATCCCTTTTGCTCCTTTCTGGAGAATTTTGACTGGACTGCAGCCTAGGCCTTAGCAGTGTGCTTAGTTCACCGGTGGCTCTTCGTTAATTAATTTGCTTTAAAATGAGTTAACCAATCTGTCATAAATATTTGCAGTGCTGAGGTCCCTTCCCTGGAGACATTCAAGGGGAGGCTCGAGGAGGCCCTGGGCAACCTGGTCTAGTTGTGGGTGTCCCTGCTGACTGTGTGTGGGTTAGACTAGATGACCTTTGGAGGTCCCTTCTGGCCCAGATGATTCTATGATTCTAATGAAGACCTCTTGGCTGAAACCCATCTGGGTAGGACATGATGTTATTTTCTTGATGGTTTATTGGTAGAACTGTGTATTGGCTACTGGTTGTTTTTGTCAAGAAACACTAGGTTGGGTGTTACTGGTTATTCTAACATTTGACTCAAAAACTAGGAACTTCCTCCAGAGCTCTGCTCAGGTGCCGTGACTCTTCTGGAACTTGGAGGTAGGAATTAGCTGGAATGTTGATTTAAGTGTCTTAGTTTTTGTGATTATTAGTTAATGCTTTTCATACTCCAAATGATCTCCAATAGAGAACAAGAGAAATCCTTTAGCCTTCAAAAGTCCTGAAAATCTGAATCCCTATCCATGAACAAAAGTCTGGGACAGCAGTCGCTGTTCCTTTGCAAGAGGAAAGCGGTAACCGCGTGGCCGTGCTCTTTTGTGAGCAGTAGAGATTTCGGAGGTACTCACTTCATCGTGAGGGAGGAACAACAGTATTTTTTCTTACTGTCTGGTTTTAATTAAATGTAGCTCCTCGTTTTTGTAGGTAGGCCACGTATTCCCTTGCTAATGATTGTCTGAGGGCACTGAGATGTCTAAGATCTGTGCAGCTACAGCAGCACCACCGATGCCTTTAATAAAGCTAGATGAAGCCCCAGGTAGTCACTTGGAGTGTCCTGGCAGAGATGTCTCGCTCTGAGTTTCCAGGTCTGGGAGGAGGTCTGCGTGCCCCCTCTTTGGCAGAAAGGGCAGGTCAAGTGTGTAGTCACACGTGTTGGATTTGTCAGTGTTGTGTTCTGTGCCAGTCCTGCACACCTGGGGAGTGTGACCAGAGCCCAGCGACTGAGCCGTGCATTAGATGCTCTTGGAATAAAAACAGATGACTTGTGTTGGATCATTTCTGCATCCGTTTTGCTTCTGTTGGAGCAAAGTGAGAAGAGACTTAACCCGAGGTGAAATGCACGATCCGTTGGCAGCTTGACTCACAGTGGAGCTCAGCGTAAAGCCCAGATGAAGCTGAACGCCCGGGGCGAGCAGGAGAAGTAGCGTTTCTTACCCTGCTCCACCTGGGCAGCTCTGATTTCCCCAGGTTGCGTTTGACTTCAGAACAGCCCACGGAGCTGGAATCACAGAATCACATGGGGTTGGACTTCTGGAGATCACCCAGTCCAACCCCCTACCAGAGCAGGTCCCACCCAGGGCAGGCTGCACAGGAACACATCCAGGTGGGTTTTGGATGTCTTCAGAGAAGGAGACTCCACCACCTCCCTGGGCAGCCTCTTCCAGGGCTCTGCCACCCTCACAGGACAGAAGCTCCTCCTCATGTTCAGATGGAACTTCTTATATTCAAGCTTGTGCCTGTTCCCTCTTGTCCTGTCCCTGGGCACCACTGAGAAAAGACTGGCCCCATCTTCCTGACACCCACCCTTTAAGTATTTATAATCATTGATCATATCCCTCCTCAGTCTTCTCCAGACTAAAAAGACCCAAGTCCCTCAGCCTCTCCTCATAAGAGAGATGTTCTAGGTCCTTAATCATCTTTGTAGCCTCTGCTGTACCCTTCCCAGGTACAGGACCCTATACTTGCCCTTGTTGAACCTCATGAGGTTCTTCTCTGCCCAGCTCTCCAGCCTTTCCAGGTCACACTGGATGGCAGCACAGCCCTCTGGAGTGTTGGACAGTCATCCCAGTTTGGTATCATCAGTGAACTTGCTGAGGATACCCTCTGTCCCTTCGTCCAGGTCATTGATGAATATGTTGAACAGATATGCAGACCTTTTTGCAGGAGTCTGAACTCCTGCTTAAATGAGTTTCAGAAGTTGGGTACATTCTCTGCCCAAATATGTCCTGTTTAGTTCTGAGTAAACGATTTGTGAGCGAGACTTGGTTAGCCTTTTAGAGGGAAGGATATAAAGAAAGAATTAATCAGCCATCAGCAGTGAAATTATTTTAGGCTTCCTCCTTCATCAATACAGATGAGTTATGCCCATAGTAAGTCACAATAGACAGGAATACCCAATCTTCTGCTTCAGGACTTAAAACAGTGCCAAATTTAAAATTAAAGTGACTCGAAATATGGAGAAATAGGTTGGTGTCACATCTTTTGGCTCTAGTGCCTTCCTTGTAGTGTCTACTTACAGCCTGTTTTGGGGGCGTGAGGCTACTTCAAGTCTTACTCTGCCACAGCAGTTGTAGCCTCCAGCTTCTTCTCCCTTTCCCTCTTCAGGTTTGTAAACCATTATCTCTTTGGGGGGAGAGGGATCTGCTGGGATCCTGCTTGTGGCCAGCGGTATTACTGGGCCTTGTTTTACTCTGACAGCGTTGAGGAGAGTGGTCCATTCATGCACTGTGTTCGTCTACTTTTCATTAACTTGCAAGTCTCCCTCTCATTTCCAGTTGTCATCTTCTAAATGGATTCCAGTGACTTTTCGGGATCTTTGGACCCCCTGTCCTTGCCTGACAAACCACTTATTGGTGACCTCCCTGCTGACATGGAGTTTGGAGAAGATCTCCTGGGCTCCCAAACAGCTTCTACCCAGGACGTTTCAGTTCTTCAGCCCCCTGACTGGGATCAATCCAAGCAGATGACTTCACATGGGAACTTGGACCTTCTAGTGAAAGCAGACAGCCTGTCTGAACTAAACAAATCGAATGACCTCGTTCTAGATAAACCTGGTGTCTTGGATATGCTGGAGAAACCTAACGTCTTAGATGACTTGGATAAAACTGCTAACTTGATGGAGCTAGATAAAACGGAGGGTCTGGATGGGCTGTATAAGGCACATCCTTCCCAGGACATGGAGGATGGACCAGCGGACTCCTCTGCCCTCTCTAGAGAAGCCCTTGTTCCAGAAGCGTGGAAAGAAGGGGAAGGTGCATCCAAAAATGACTCTGAGGACCTAAAGGAAGATGGTGCTGCTGCTATTCCTGCACTGTCTGATGACAACACCCCTGAATCACCCCGACACCCTGTTCCTGACACTGGGGACCTCAGCAGTGCCTCAGCCACGGAAGAGATCACCGCACAATGCTCAAGTCCACCCATGGCTCCCCCACAGCTCAATCTTAAACAGACAAAGAAGACGAGGTTGAAGGCACCGAGGAAAAGCTCACCCATGAGGAGGGAAGGGATGGCAGGGGAAGCCGAGGTGGAACTGAGCCTGGACAACAGTACTGCAGTTTTGCCCCCTGGGCCCAGAGAGGAAAACCAGGCAGAGGAAGGGGATGATAGTGGGAACAACTCAATTAAAGAAAGTAGTGTACTGACAGCACAGGAAGCCTCACCACCAGCAGGTAGGTTGTTATCTCTGCAGAAGTTGGCTTCCTTTTGCTCAGGAGATCATCCTGCTGTACGTTGCTGAAGCTGGAGTCTGTTTTGTGCTCCAGCTTTTCCCGTCCTCCCCTGTATGGAAATTGACAATGCTACTGATGGGCTGGATTTGGGGAAAGCATCTTGTTTACAGGGAATAATGCTCTGGAAGCTGATCCCTTGGTGCATACAAGCTCTTGCGCTGGCTTTCATAGCTTTAACTTTGACTTTCCTTGCTTGTGTCAGCTAGGAGCTTCCCTGATAAAGCTGTGGTTGCACACCAGCTTAGCTCACTTTCTTCATCACTGGAGTCTTTGCTGGAATTGAGGGTCACCAGGAGAAAGTGCTTCCACTAGACAAAGTCCCTCTGCCCAGGCTGGCCATCCTCAGGAGATGCTCAGCCTTGGTCAGAAGCAGTTGGCAGACAACTGTGCAGTGTGCCTCCCCCACGCAGGGAGGTCTCCCCCTTACACCCCAGGCTGCCTGTGGGCATCTCTAACTACAGGTGATGGGTTTTGGAGTTTTCCTGGGTCTGATCACGGCCAGGACCTCACATGCAGACTGACCCAAAGGGTGGCTGCATTTGAAGAACACCTGTGTTCTGCTGGAGAAAAGCAAGATTTTAGATGCAAGCTTCTTCTGTGCTTCTCTTCCAGGAGAAGGCCTGTCTGGGAAGGGGAGTGAGCTGCCAGCTGAGAAGGTGAGGAGAATGCAGTCAAGGCTGTATGCTATGGGAGTGTAGAGGGTGGCTGGCTGTTGTCAGACTCCGTGAGGGACACTGGCTGTTTCATCACCCCTTTGGGAAGGAATTTGCATGTTTCCTGGGATGGAGTGATCCCTGTGCACTGCCACTGTGCTGTAATGGGGCTTCACCGCTACCCTCCGCTGGAATGTCATTCTCCTAAGCCTGCTCCCTTCTCCCCCCATCTTGCCAACTCTGGTCAGGTATCCATGGAGTTATAGCCATTTTCAGTCTAGTTGTTGGGAAGGCAAAGCCCAGAAGTTGGAACTCCACCATGATCAGGGGTATTTATCCATGGTTATCCTAGCAGATGGTTAGCATAAGTATTTTCTGGATGTCTTCTAGGAGCAGAAAAGAAGTGAACGAGCCAGAAGATCAGAAACTGCTAGGCCTGAGACTGTGAACTCCTCTGAGAGCAGTGAGTAACTAGGGGTGGCCAATGCCCAGTTTCAGCCCGAGGGCAGGGCCCTTGTGGTTAGATGGTTCATGGTGTGAGTACGGTGGGAATGCTGAAGCTTCTGTGCAGACTTTCCTCTTACACAGGACAGGTCCCTTCACCCCTTGAGTTTTCATGCTGGGTACTTGCCTTGCTTTCTCAGGGCACTTACGTTGAAAGGAGGGTTGTAGTATTTTTACAGTGGTGTGTGGTCACCAAGCACCGAGTAATAGGATGAGACTCTGGGGGTTGTTCCCATGAAATCCATCTCCTCAGCCAGGAACTTTCTTCCTTTTTCTCCCTGGCAGCAGGCTGGCTGAAGGAAGGTTGTATTTTGGGGGTTTTCCTGCAGAAGTACATGAAGCCTCTGTTCTTTGAGATGTTGAGTGTCACCCTGCTATTCCCTAGTATTTGTGTGTTGCTCCTTCATGGCCTGCCTGTGCTGGAGGCTGGTGATCCAGCTTTTTCCCTTTAAGATCTACCAGTTCTTGGAGGGATTTCTGCTGTAAATGTTCACACTTCCAGCTTTTGCTTAACCTTGGCAATTCATGACTTCCTAGAGAGGAATTGTACTTAAGCCCAATTTGCTTAAAGACCTCCTGACTCTCCTCCAGTTCCAACAGAGTATCTTTTAAGGGTCCTTTTATCATTCCACCCAGGCAGGTACAAGGCATGCAGAGGGACTCCAGAAAGGTGACCCCAGAAAGCCCCAGCATGTGTCTTGTGGCAGAGGTTTCTGTCTCAGTTCCTAATGTTGGATTTCTGTGCATCTTCCTCTGCTGCTTTGTAGTTCCGGTCTCTGATGAAGACTCTGATGCAATGGTGGATGATCCCAACGATGAGGATTTTGTTCCTTTCCGTACACGACGCTCAACTCGCATGTCTTTACGTGCTCAGATGGCCCAGCGAGCTGCCCGCTCTACTGTCACCAAGATGACTTGTGCCAACTGCCGGACCCCACTGCAGAAGGGCCAAACTGCCTACCAGCGTAAAGGGCTCCCTCAGCTCTTCTGCTCCAGCTCCTGTCTCACCACCTTCTCAAAAAAACCACCTGGCAAGAAGATATGCACCTTCTGTAAAAAGTGTGTGTCCATTCCCCTTTCTTCAATGCTCCTGCACTTGTGACCCCATTCACCTGCCCCACAGCCCTGCTTGCCAGTTTCCATCCCTGGGGCTTCTCATGCACCCACATCACTCCTGCCCACTGCCAGCCGCTGCCCCATGTCTTCTTTCACACACCACGCATCTCATGCTCCCTACACCCCCTTCATGTTATCATGCCTGTCCCCAGGCTCAACGCCCCATATCCCCGCCTCCTTTCAAAACAACTTCCCATGTTTCTTCTCCAGGCACCACCCCTCTGGGTTGGGACAGACGCTGCTGTGAGACTGTTCTTTCCACCCTTTTGGGATAACGGAAAGCCCCATTGGTCCCATTGGATGACATTGCACTGTGCCATCCTGGCCTTTCGTGGCAGGACTGGTGTGTCCCTGCCCTAACATATGCCCTTCTGATCCCCAGGGAGATCTGGAACACCAAGGACTCTGTGGTTGCCCAAATTGGTTCAAGCGGCTCTTTCCATGAGTTCTGCACCTCCGTCTGCCTCTCCCTCTACGAGGCCCAGCAGCACAGGCCACCACCTCAGTCCGCAGACGCCTTGGACACCATGCGCTGCAGCGTCTGCCACAAACCTGGCGAGGTAAATAAATTCCTTGTGCTTCCCATGTCCTGGATGAGGTGCTTGTGACCTGTGGCACTTGGCCCTTCCTGAGACCGTCAGAGGGCGTTTGCCGGGCTCTCCCGTGGCATGAGGTGCTGAGCTGGCTTGGGCTCACTCCCAGGTCCTTCCTTGTTGCTGTGAAGGAGCCCTTATTCCAGCTGAAAAAAATAAGGCTTCTGTTTCTCCTTGCCCTGAAGCTCAGCAGTTCCTGCCACCCTGCTCTTCAAATTGCTCGGCTGGCTTTTGGCGAGGGAGACCAGCCTGAGTCCACACCAGCTTCCAGAGCAGCATTGGCCCGAGTGTTAGTGTCACAGCCTGCTGTCCCAAGCAGGGAGGAGGCACACAGTGCTTTGAGGGAGAGTGACAGCCATGATGTCTTTGCAGATCCAGCACGAGGTCAGCAATGGGAACGTGGTTCACCGCATCTGCAGCGACGCCTGCTTCACCAAGTTCCGGGCCACCAAGGGTCTGAAAACCAACTGCTGTGACAACTGTGGACTTTACATCTACAACAAGGGCTTGCCCCTGGAGTACCTCTTCCACGAAGGCCAGCAGAAACGCTTCTGCAACTCTGCCTGTCTCAACAGTTACAAGAAGGTGTGTGGAGTTGGCTGCCTGGGGTGGGAGGCCTCCGTGGGCACACAGCTCCTTTGCTTGGTGTGGCACGGGGCACTTTATGCAGTATCAGGTGACTTGAATCCCCTTGGCCTGTAATTGCTGACAAAACATTTAAGAGATTGCTGTGCAAAAACTTTGAAGCAGGCAAATAGAATTGATTGATTTATTCTGCGAGGGGGGGTCCATCTTGGACCTGAGCACAGGTGAGGCGCTCCCTGAGCTGGACTTTGCAGCAACCCTGGTGTTTGCAGTTAGCACAGGCCAGCTTCTTTTGGATGTCTCCCCAAGCCTTTGGCTGGGTATGTTCCTCTCCCACCTGAGCAGGCTTCACTTAACTGTCTTGATGGGATTGCCAAGCTCTGTATTCCTGCCAGGGGGCCCTTGGAATGAGACAGTGAAGTGCTGAAGGCAACCTTTCTTGCTACTACCACCTGAACCTGCAGCCCATGAGCCTGGCTCTGACATCAGGTGTTCCTGCAGAAGACCTGCCCTGTGGTGGATATGGTAGTGGGGTGGAAGATGAGGGTCGGACCTCGCTGGCTGTGATGGTCTCCCTGGCAGCTCTGTTCTGCTCTGTGTTTGCAGAAGAACACTCGGGTCTACCCGTGCATGTGGTGCAAGACTCTGTGTAAGAACTTCGACATGCTGCCTAACGTGGACCGCAGTGGCAAGATGGGCCTCTTCTGCTCCATTTGCTGCACTACCTCCCACAAAGTGAAGCAGTCAGGCTTGGTTGGTAAGAGCACCTACGTACAGGGAATCAGTTGCCTCTCCATTACAACTTCTTCCTTGGTACTATTTATTGTTTGTGGATGAGATCAGGAAGAAGGGATGTTGCTTGCCTGGGGAGGAGTCCAGTGAGACATGTGGAGGGAGATTTGGAGAGGGAGGAACCCTTGTAGCACGTAGACATCTTTATTCTGAGGGGTAGTGTACATTGCTGTATTTGAGAATGCAGAAAGCAGTTCTGTGCTGGCATCACCCTTCCCGTTACAGAGAGTACCAGGGTGTCCAGGAATGGGCATGGTCTCTGGTGCAAGTACCGCAGCCTGTTTTGTCCAAATTCCTGTAGAGCCAGGGTCACTTCCTTGAACCATTCTCCTCTCCATCTGTGTTTAACATTTCTGTCCTAGCAGAACCTGGTGCTTTTACTTTCCTGGTGGTTTTGTCCCTTGCTTTTTGATAATAGCTTGACAGACTGAGGATGAGTGAGTAGCTTGTGTGTCATCCTCAGAATCCAGTCCCACGTCCTGTGCTGCTGCCCTCACCAATTCCTGTCTGTTTCATCAGGTCCCCCTAGACCCTGCAGCTTCTGCAGAAAGAGTTTATCTGAACCCTGCTATTACAACAAGACAGACCGGGTTGTCTACCAGTTCTGCAGCCCCAGCTGCTGGACCAAATTCCAGGTACTGAAATATCCTTCATGCTGGGCTTGGCCATAGAGCTCGTGCCTCGTTCCGCACTTAGCAGAGCCTCCACCTTCCTCAAGCACCTCAGGGAGGGTTCGTAAGAAAGTCTTTGCTGGAGCACAAGAGTTTTAGTGACTGTAGTTGCCAATATCTCTGTCTTGGCCCTATTTCCCCCTTCCTGGGTTGGGATAAGATGACTGTAATTCACTCCTGTCTATAGGTTATGCCCAGGTTATGCACAGCGCAGAGCTGTGCTGTATGAGTGACTGGGGATGTAGTGGCTTTATGAGGACACGATCAAAAGCACAAGTAAGCTCGTAAAACACAGTGGGCACCTGCTAGTGGGGTGGAAAGGGGCAGAGCTACCCCCCGAGCCAGGTGTCACCAAGGAACATGAGTCTTCTAGGATGTGCTTTCTAAAATTTTACAACCAGCACGCCTGGATTTCTCATGTTTAATAACTCTCAAACGTTTGACTGGTGTTTTTTAATTTCCTGATATTAAATTTCAGCATATGAGAAATACTTGTGGTATTCAAAGGCAACCGGAAGAGTATTAGTTTTATACAGGTGTCAAAGAACAAAGCAACAACCAAGAAGACCTGGGAAACTTAGGCCAGGACATACCTTGGGCAGTTGACAAAACTTAGAGAATTGAAAGGTAGATTAGCTGGCAGTTGCAGCATTTGGTTTTGGGGGTTGGGTTTTTTCTTGTGGTTTTTGTGTTGGGGGTGTTTTGGTTTTGTTTTGGGGTTTTTGTGTGTGTATGCCTTTTGTTTTGTCTTGTCCTTGATGTAAATCTTCACTGAGATCACAAATGGTGTTGGTAGGATAAGAGCTGCAGAGTTTTTTACAGTTGTAGACTTCATAGGACTTGAATCAGAATAGTTTGGGTTGGAAGGGAACTTAAATGGCATCTGGTCCCACCCCCTGCCATTGGCAGGGACATCCTCAACAAGACCAGGTTGCTCAGAGCCTCGTCCAACCTGGGCTTGAACGTTTCTAGGGATGGGGGATCTACCACCTCCCTGGGCAACCTCATCCAGTGTCTCACCACCCTCAGTGTAAAAAATTTCTTCCTGAGATCTAGTCTAAATTTACCCTCTTTTAATTTAAAATCATTATCCCTCATCCTATTACCACAGGCCCTGCTAAAAAGTTTGAGCCCATCGTTCTTATAAGCCCCCTTTAGGGACTGAAAGGTTGCTCTAAGGTCTCCCCGGAGCCATCTCTTCTGCTGGCTGGACTCCCCCAACTCAGGAGGCAGGGGTCTTTCTGGGCTGCCAGCACCTGTTGCTACAAACTCATGTCCAGCTTTTCATCCACTGGTACGCCCAAGTCCTCCTCCGCAGGGCTGCTCTCTGTTCCTTCATCCCCCAGCACAGATTGATACTTGGGGTTGCTTCAACCCAGGTGCAGGACCCTGCACTTGGCCCTGTTGAACCTCATGGGGTTCATACAGGCCCACTTTTTGAGCCTCCCCAGGTCCCTCTGGGTGGCATCCCATCCCTCAGCCATGTCAACCACACCACTCAACTTGGTGCCATCTGCAAACTTGCAGAGGGTGACCTTGATCCCACTGTTTTTGTCACTGATGATGATATTAAACAGTGCTGGTTCCAGTATGGACCCCTGAGGGGTACTACTTGTCACCAGTCTCCATCTGGACACTGAGCTTTGACCTCTGGATGTGACCATCCAACCAATTCCTCATCCACAGAACAGGCCACCCATCAAACCCATATCTCTCCAATTTAGAGAGCAGGATGTTGTGGAGGACCATGGACCATTACAGAATTCCAGACAGATGACATCTGTAGTTCTTCCCTTGTCCACTGATGTAGTGACTCCATGATAGAAGGCCACCAGCTTGGTCAGGTGGGATTTATCCTTGGTGAAGCCACGCTGGCTGTCTCAAATCACTTTCCTGTCTTCCATGTGCCTTAGCAGAGTTTCTATGAGGAGCTCTTCCATGATTTTCTAAGCCACGGAGGTGAGGCTGAATGTTTCCCTTTTTTCCAGTCACCAGGGCCTTCATCTAATTCACCCAATTTGAATTCCTGCCCTGTAAAGTCAGGATTGTGACATATTAGTAAACCCACGCATAACCTGGATTAGGAACTGTCTTGCTGGCAGATCTCAGAACACACTTGTCAGAGAAAAGCCACTGAAGAGACTGTTTCAAGGTGGCTTCTTGGGCATCAGTATTAAGCCAAGGAGTTCAACGTCGTCGTCGGTCACCTGGCAATAAAGTCCAAGTTAGCATGATAAAATTTTGCAGATGAAACAAAAACTGGTGAAGTGTTAACCCATGCTGAGGTCAGGGCAGTCATAGAAAGTGAAGCCATTGGATTGCTTGACAAGACTTGTCCCTCCCAACGTGTGCTTAAACGTAGTTCAGTGCGAGATCCTGTGTCAGTCTTACTCAAGTAGTGTGGGGATCTAAGTCCTGGGAAAGACAGGGTTTTGAAAAGGCCCTGGGATTATAGCAGATATTCAGTAGGAGCGTCTTAGTTTACAGCCACAGAGGGAAAGATTAATTAAGTTATTGCGAGTACAAGCAGAGGAACAGGGAGTTAAAAGTTTGGGGACTAGGGAGCAAAAGAGCTATCTAGAATGTTGCGCAGGGAGGGAGGATGTTCATCTGATGTCCTTTTTATTTTCAATGTTGAAGAAAAATTGGAAGTATGCTGAAAAAAGGCAGAAAAATTACACTTGGGTTTAAAAAATGCATGTACTGAGGCACTCGCAGAGCACCTTATCTGAGGTTATCAGAAAGAAAATGAGGAGGATGACTTTATTAATAAATACATCCTTGTGCACAAGACACCAAGTGCTGAGCGGCTGCTTAATCTGGCAGAGGGAAGTGGAATGAGAATGGCTGCTTGAATTCTGAAATTGCATTGCTTTGAAATAGAAGCCCAGGCACCTGTGCTTTAAGGTCTTCGAGAGAAATTCTCAGAAGAGGTAGAGGAGCTCCCGTCTCTCAAAATGTTTTCAAATCCAGAGGGGTGGCAGCTTGAAAGCGTGCTCTCCTGAGCAGAGCTGGACCCCGTACACTGGAAGCAAAGGGAAATTCCTCAAGAATCTGCTCTCCAGGAGCTTGGGATGGAGTGACTGTGAGTCGCTGACGGTGGCAGCCAGCGCAGGTCTGAGCAGGGGAGGATGGATGGCTGTGAAGAGTGGAGGAGGCAGGAGGTGGTGGCAGCACGACGCAGGTGCTCGCTGCCCTCCCTGCGCCTCTCCCTCCATGAGCTGTCTGTCTCCTGCAGCGCACCAGCCCCGAAGGTGGGATCCACCTCAACTGCCATTACTGCCACAATCTTTTCAGCGGGAAGCCAGAGATCCTAGACTGGCAGGTGAGGACTTTCCCCAGGGGAATATTGAGGTGGGGGCCAGGGCTTGGCTCGGCCCCGTAGTCTTGCTCGCGTTTCCCCAAGAAGAAGTGTGGGGACCTCCTGGCGGTCTGGCTGACCCTGTGGTGGTCTCTTTGGCAGGACAAAGTGTATCAGTTCTGCTGCAAGGACTGCTGCGAGGACTTCAAGCGGTTGCGTGGGGTGGTGTCTCAGTGTGAGCACTGCAAGCAGGAGAAGCTGCTGCATGAGAAGATCCGCTTCTCTGGAGTGGAGAAGAACTTCTGCAGCGAAGGTACTTGGGGAAGGCACGGGAGAGGCAGAGCCCCCATGGCAGCCCACGCTGGGGGAGAAGAGAGCATGGAGAGGAACAGGGGAGACTGTCTTAGCCAGGCCCTGGGGCGAGAGCCTTGCCATGCAGTGAAGGGAGGAGTGTCGTGGGGATGGCTTGCTGTCCAGCCAGGCCCTAGGGCAAGATCTTTACCGTTCATTGTGTCCTTGGGGAGGGCTTTCTCACAGCTTTTCTCTCTCTGGGGGCTGGGGAGACAGCAGGTGGCAGCTCCGCTCCTCCTGTCATCATGCACTTCTACGCTCTTGCGTCTGGGCTGGCCTGACCTGGCCTTGCCCTGCCTGCTGGGTTCCTGCACACAGGAGGTTGGAGTCAGACTCTTCCTAGAAGCATGGAGGTGAGAGATGGCAAGTCCCCATGAGGTCCCATCTTATCCCAGCCCCAGGGGCCAGTGCTGGATTGTTCCCTACAGTGTGTTGCGTGTGCTCTGTTGTCTCCGCAGACCTGGATTCTGGTCATGTTTGGGTCAGGGAGGCCCCCAGTTCATCCTGGGAAGGTTTCACTCCTATTGTTTCTCCGCAGGGTGTGTGCTTCTTTACAAACAGGATTTCACCAAGAACCTGGGCCTGTGCTGCATCACCTGCACCTACTGTTCTCAGACCTGCCAGCGGGCGGTCACCGAGCAGCTGGAGGGCAGCACCTGGGACTTCTGTAGTGAAGACTGCAAAAGCAAATACTTGCTCTGGTACTTCAAGGTCAGTATTGGCACTGGCAGCTTGTGCTAAGTGCTGTGGTGGGCACGGCACCCAGATAAGTGGGCATTGCACTGAGGAAGCTCGCACTGCTGGAGTCTGGCTGGCACTGCTGCGGAGAACCTGGCACTGCTGGAGTCCTGCCTGGCAATGACGGGACACTGCTACGGGGAAGCTCACGTAGCTGGAGTCCCCAGCTGATCCTGCCAGAGCACTGCACTGAGGAAGCTCACAGTGCTGGATCCGCGGCCAGTGCTGCTGTGAGAAGTTCGCACCGCTGGAGTCCCCGGCCGGCACTGGCAGGGCACTGCTGTGGGGAAGCTCACAGCGCCTTGCTATGTGCACCTTTCACCGGAGCGTTGTGTTGCTCTCGGAGGGGGTGTGATTAGTTACTCCTTGTTTCTCTCCTGCTGATGCGGGCTTTAGGCAGCTCGGTGCCATGCCTGCAAGCGTCAGGGGAAGCTGCTGGAAACCATCCACTGGCGGGGGCAAATCAAACACTTCTGCAACCAGCAGTGTCTGCTGCGATTTTACAATCAACAGAACCAGCCCAACCTGGACACGCAGAAGGGGCCCGAGAGCCTGCTGAACAGTGAGTAGGAGGGAGGGAGGGGACCTGCATAGCTCAGTCCGAGAGACACAGGGAAGACTGAACAGCGAGGGGTGGAAGCTTCCTGCCCGGGACTGGATGAGACGCTAGGGAACAATCCTGCACTGGCCCTTGGGGGGGGAGAGGACGGAGTGGGACCTAATGGGGCTTCTCCATCTCTAACATCTATGGTTCTATGACACACAGGGCCCAGACGGGAGGAGCCGGTGCCAGCGTGCTGCCTGTAGCTCACACTCTTAGCGAGGATACTCAGGGATTTAACATCCTCATGTTGCCAGCGGAGAGCTCGATTTACAGGGTTAGGGGACAGCGTGGTTTGGCATGATAATCCACCTGCAGCCCCACACCACCTCCGAGCTGTGACCTTCTCATAAGCTAATCAGGATTGGGCCAGGTCAGTGCTTGGATGGGAAACATTCAAGGAAAACGCAGGGTGCTGCAGGAAGTGGTGCTGGTGATGCTGTAGGTGGGCTCTCCTCAGCCAGAGCTGAACCTAGGACGATCTTGAGCTGCTGGAGGCACTCTGTCTTGCGATGTTAGATTGGAGTCCTACCACTTACCCAAAGATCGCTGCAGCTTTGGGGAGTTGCCAACCCCGTGTCCCGGATAACCCCACTCTGCATCCATGGAGTTCCAGCTGGAGAGGAGATTTTCACTGCCTGTTGCCCCATGTCCTATCATTAACTTGAGCCAGTTACTTATGGAAGATTGCAAAGTGCTTTGGGGTCCCTCAGGATGGAAGGTGCTCTTAGTGATGGTGACAAGACATCGCTTGGCCCTCGGATGCTCAAGTAGTCTCCTTCTGCTTGGTCTTTCATAGGCCACAATCTTCCAGGTAGTCTGTGCCATCTAGTTAAAACGGCTGCAGCTTATGGTGGGACTCGCTTTGGTGCATCGAGCTTCGACAGATCCCTGCATCGCAGGCTCAGGGCTTTGCTGCCCTCCCTGGAATTTCATGAGGTATAAAACCCTGAGTAGGATGTGCCAAGGAGAGGGAAACCAAGACAAGGACCTTCCCGCGAGAGACTCCATCTACAGACTCTTCCTGGTTCCTCTCCTGGCAGCAGTAGGTGTCACAAGATGGGCGAAGCCCTGGATGTCAGCAAAGCAGAGCTGCTCTGCCAGCAGCAGCAGGCTCTGCCAGCCAGGGGAGTCCCAACCTGCCCGCCAAGAGCCACACTCCCTAAAAGGCCACGTGAGGTGACAGCTCAAGTGACCGCACACTGGAGTGACCTGGATGAGGAACTGTTGGTTTCTGCTGGCACAGGGGTGCCCAGGGGGAGTCTGCTTGATGGGGCGCAGACTGTTGTGCAGCCCAGGGGAGGAAGAGGTGTTAAACTTGCTGGTTCCTCTAGCTCACCAGGTGTTTCCACAGCCCTAGCCATTTGTCCTGTGTTTTCAAGGCATCTTGCTTGTGAGGGGACTGGTAACGCTGCTTTTGGGACACAGGCACAGCGAGCAAGCTCTGCCTGGAGAGGGAAGCATGTGTCACACCGATTGGCCATTGTTTCCTTGGAGCCATGGACCACAAGACTCTGAGAGGTACCTTCTCCATCACCAACAACCACAAGAGTCTGAGCCCTGCCTCCACCGTGTCTCTAGAGGCCTCCGAGAACTTTGCTGCTTGGCATGTGGGGCATCACCGTGCCACAGCTCTCCGTGCGCCCGCTGAGGCAGAGGACTCGGAGGGCAACCCGGGAAAAGCTCACCAGCAGTGGTGAGCACTTGGCTGAACACAAGCTTCGGGCTGCCCCAGCAGCTTGGTGAATGCTGCTGGTGGCACAGGGCCCTCTGCGTGTCCTGGCACACCCATCTGCCAGCTGTGGGGTAGCTGTGGACATCCCTGTCCCGGGGCTGTGGCGTGCTGCTCAGCTCGCAGAGGAGGGCTGGAGCCAGGGCCTGCCCTGCGCTCACACAGAGAGCTTCCCAGCCCAGCGTGCTACGCAGGGGATTTCGGGAGGAGCAGCTTCTCAGGGCATGGTGAGGAGCAGCTTCTGCCTAGTCCAGCCAGGGTCTCCTGTGGACCTGACAGCTGAGTTGCCTGTCTGGATTTCAGGCCCATCTTGGGCAGAGCTGATGACTACTTCTTCTTTTGCAGCCAGTGGTTGCCTAAAACTATTAATTCCCGTGAACCAGTGGCTTCCTTTGCTGGGAACGGTGTAATGAGGGATTGAGGAGCTTCTGACACAGAACTGTGCCCAAAGACTTCCAAGGGCAACTGGCTGTGCACGGGGCTGTGCAGCTGGAGAGGACAGAGGGTCAGGAGTCACAGTTGGTGCAGGCAATGCCTTGACAGCTCCTTGCTAATATTGGGATAAGAGTAAAGAACAAGCTGCATCTTTCCTGGGAGCCTGGACATGTAGCGCGTGGAGCTTTGTGGCAGGAGGCTCTTCTTGTTTCCCTTAGTCCTACATCATTGGCCTGTGGGGAAATCAACTTTGGTTTTGATTCTGCTGCAGCAGAAATTTCACTCGTATTCCGTAGCTTGTCTTTTCTCATTCATACCATTCATGTCTCCCACCTTGACCTTCTGCCCGTCCATTTTGGACCGGTCAAGGGGAGTTCTTGGACCCATTGAGACAGGTGCAGATGCTATGCCTGAATGTTCATCTGCAGGCTAGGGAGCTTCCTCTGATGACTGGAACTTACCCATTCCCGTACGATGGTCAGCAGGTGGACACTGGTGGGCCTCCAATTGCCCAACACCTGTCCTGCATTTCCTTGGGACGGAGGAAATCTGCACACTGCAAATGTCTGTGTGTTGGTCCTTTGGGAGTCTGGGTCTTTCCTGGAGGGCCTAGCTGTTTGTAGGAGGTATGAACCTGCCCAGTCCCTTTGGGTGCTGCTGCTTTCCGTGCAGGTGTCTCCTTCATGCACGGCCCACAGTTAGGCAGTGCTGTAGAAGGCTGTTATTTTTCCCAGCTCTCGGGAGACTTGGATGAAGGTGCTCTTTGAGCTCATCAGCCTTTGAGATAAGTGCAGATTCTCTGCAGATTAAACGAGCTGGAATTATTGTCCAAGCCAGGATGATATTGTCACCACCTGAGACTAGTGTCTGCCACACGTGCTTCTTAACCTGCAGGTGATCCCCTCTTCCCCTAGGGGGAAGGACTGCATCCCTAGGGCTGGGGCAAAGCTGTCTCTCTGCTTTCTGGGATATCTTGTAATGCTACCAGAAGCTCTGTCACCTTCTTCCTAGGGATCTCGAAGCACTTTGCCAAGATATTTGTATCAGGGAGATGGAGGCACAGGGAGGGGCCATGGCTCGGTACAGCAAGCCGATAGGCAGAGCTGGGAATAGAGCCCTGGATTCCTCTACAAGGGGCTGGGATTTCTCCTGACTTGCTGTGATGGGGTGGACTGCAAGGGAGCACAGAATTACATGGGAATGACTTGATTTTGGAGTTGTGTCTTCTGAGCTGATAGGACTAGAGATTGTGAAAGCATTAACTGTTCCTGGAGTGGCCAGGAGTGATTTCTGGGGACCCTGTCCCTAACCTCTGGCTGCTGCCACCTCCAGTCCCAGCAGTGGGACCTGTTGGCCCAGGAGCTCTTGAACATAAGAGTCATTGCTTTCTCTTACAGGTCAAACCTCAGAGACAAAACCACCTGCCCCTTCCCCACAGAAGGCAGAGACTAACATGGTAAGGCCCGTTGGAGGTAGGAATTTGCAAAATAGCATGAAGGGGCTGTACCCAAAGAGGACACATCTGTCATTGCTCAGGGGTGTTTCATTCTACAACCTATGCTTTTTAAGATGCCTGGGTATTGAGAGCTGATAAGAGCTGCTGGGGGGGAGGCAGCAACAGCATATCCCTTGAAAGGGGGAAGAATAACCCTTCCCCAGGACTCAGTGATGGGCTGCAGAACAACCTGCTGCTGTGGTGCTGGCTCCTCTCCAGGTGGTCCCCTGTGCCTGGGTGTAGTGGCTGTCCCACTGTGTTCCCCGATGCCCCATGGGGCGAGATCACCAGTGGCAGACCCCCTGCTGACTGCCCCAGAGATGCCACCCAGGCTTGCTGCCTGCTGGGAGCAGCTTGGCACTCCTTTGGCCAGCTCTGACCATGGGAGTGTCCACGTGTGTGTGTGTGTGTGTTGGGGACTGCCAGGCTCTGGGCAGTGATGGTTCTGCCTTAGATGGATACCAACCTCCTCCTTTCTGCGTTTCCTCAGCTGTCAGCAAAGACCTCCTCAGCCCAGGTGTCTCCAGCTGCGCCACCTCCTCCACCCCCTCCGGTTCCAGCCACCCCTCGGAAAAATAAAGCTGCCATGTGTAAACCACTGATGCAGAACCGGGGTGTCTCCTGCAAGATAGAAATGAAATCCAAAGGATGTCAGACAGGTAGGAAAACAAGACATAACTGCAGGATTACGGGGACATTTTGGAAAGGCAAGTGCCATGTCCGTGCTCCAGACTAAATGTGAATCCAGCTTGAAAAGCTGTGTGGAGCGGCTGGGTGTTTGGCACCATGCTGAGCCAGCTCAGGGCAGCGCAGGGCACCCACGGCAGAGCTGGAGGCAGAGTCTGTTTCCATCAGCAGCAAAAGGAGAGATGCAAAGAGCACTGCGCCAGCAATGGGCCCTTGTGGCCAAGAGGCCAATGGGATCCTGGGCTGCAGAGGGAAGAGTGTGGCCAGGAGGTGGAGGGAGGTCATTCTCCCCCTCTGCTCTGCACTGGGGAGGCCACAACTGGAATCCTGCCTCCAGTTCTGGGCTCCCCAGTTCAAGAGGGACAGGGAGCTACTGGAGAGAGTCCAGTGTCGGGCAACAAAGATGATGGAGGGATTGGAGCATCTCCCTGCTGAGGAAAAGCTGAGAGAGCTGGGACTCTTGAGCCTGGAGAAGAGAAGNNGGATGGAGCTGGACTCTTTTCAGTGGTTCCCAGTGACAAGCTGGACCATGGGAAGTTCCACTGCAATGTGAGGAAGAGCTTCTTTGGGGTGAGGGTGTCAGAGCCCTGGCGGAGATCTGCCAGGCTCTGCCCTGCCAGAGAAGACGCAGAGATCTTCTCTGGAGATCTTCAAGTCCCCCCTGGATGCCGTCCTGAGTGATGTGCTCTGGGCACCCCTGCTTTGGCCGGGGAGTTGGGCTGGAGGATCTCGACCTTCAACTCTGACAGTTGTGTGATTCCATGATCCCACTTCCTGTGGGACAACTCCTGTTCCTCTGGAGGTTGACAACTTGTCTGAGGGGATGTCTGCTGAGCAGGTTCTGCTGTGTAAGTCCTGTTGGGCTAGTGTGTGTGGTCTCCAGCATATGCAAGGCAACTAGACTTCTCAGCAGGGCCACATAAGAGCAGGGACTGCACCTCTGGTTAAGGCAGGCCTCTCTTGTTGCAGGGCTTATGGCTTGCTGCTGCCCCAGCTCTGCCCATGAGTCACAGGAGCTTGTGGCTGGAAGGGCCATGGTGCTGGTGCCGTGGCAGTGGGCAGCAGGGCTGGGTGGGGGAGCTGCTGGCAGCAAGCTTACTGATGTACTTTTGCTCTTGTCAGAGGCTGACTGGAAGCCCCAGGTGATTGTGTTGCCAATCCCCATCCCGATCTTCGTGCCTGTGCCTATGCATATGTACTGCCAGAAAGTACCTGTGCCTTTCTCCATGCCTGTCCCGGTAAGCGACACCCTCCACCTGCTCGTGTTCTCTTATTGTCTGGATCCTGCCTCGCTGCAGCCTCCCTCCTTCTCTGTTTGTCCTCTTCTCCTGCTTCTGCTTTTACATCAGTCCGGCTGAGTGTCAGTTTTTCTGCCTGGTATGCTGCTGTCAACAGGTGCCTGTGCCAATGTTCCTGCCCACCACGCTGGAGAGCACAGATAAGATTGTGGAGACCATTGAGGAGCTGAAGGTGAAGATCCCCTCCAATCCCCTGGAGGCTGACATCTTGGCCATGGCTGAGATGATCGCAGAGGCTGAGGAACTGGACAAGGCCTCCTCGGACCTGTGTGGTAGGTGCTGCCATGGCTTGGGCCAGCCCAACAGCTGGGATCAGGTGTGGGTTTGCCAGTTCTTGGAGCTAGAGCATCTGCCTGGATTGCAGCTCTCCCAAAGCCTTTGAAAAGGGATCAGGGAAGAGAAAGTCCTCAAGATCTGCTGAGGAGGTACCAGGAGAGAATTGCTGCAGCAGGGAACAGTGTCTGCCACCATCCCTTTTGGGAGTGAGAGCCTTGTGGCACACGTGCAGCACTGTTAGTTTATTCTGATGGCTGTTCAGGCTCTTACCTGAAGCAGCTTCCCAGCCAGAGGACCAGCAGTCCTGAACTCACAGGTCTTTTTGCTTGGGGGCTGCATTCCTCAAGCTCCAGTGACTTCGGGCTGTGGCTGGGGAGAGGACAAACCTCCAGTGTCTTGGTGTCCAGGGCAGGTCAGATGTCGTGAGGCTGCTCTGAGCACAGGACTGTACTGCAGTGAGCCTGACTTAATTTTCCAGCTGTTATAAGGAAAAGAGACAAAAGACTTTATTGAAAGTTGAGTTTATGATCTGTTTTTTGCATTGCAGACCTGGTGAGTAACCAGAGTGCAGAGGGTCTTCTGGAGGACTGTGATCTCTTTGGACCGGCACGGGATGATGTGTTGGCTATGGCTGTCAAGATGGCAAATGTCCTCGATGAGCCGGGCCAGGACCTGGAGGCTGACTTCCCTAAGAGTAAGAGCTGGGTGAAGCAGACATGTAGAGTCGCTCGTGTCACAGCAGGGTCCCCTCTCTGCCTTCGGCCAGCTGTCACCAGCAGCATTCAGAGCTGTGTGAACTCACCTCCCTTGTCCTCTGACTGGCTGGGCTCGGGGCCAGGAGCTGAGGGTCTTGCAGATGACTTCTGGCAGCGGGGGTGAGGAGACCCCCGCTTGAAGGAGCGTGTGCTGGTGTAGACAAACTGACCTGTTGCAAACGTAGGTCTGCAGAGAAGGGGGAGCGAGAAGCTGATTTGAACAGCACAAAGAGCAGGGCGGTGGCACTGGTGTGCTGTTGGATGATGATTCCAGAGGATCCAGCGAGGAGAGAGAGAGACCTGGACAGGGAGTGACATCCTGAGAGGTGGCAGAATTGCTGAGTGTCCCATTAATGGGCTGAAGGTGGAAGAGGAGGCGAGGGCTCGCAGGAGCACAGCAGTGCTGGGGCAGGATGCTGGCAGCAAAGGACACAGAATTGGGGTGCCAGGCTGTCCCCAGTGCTGGCCTGGCACAGGGTGATGAGGAATATTCCTCAAGCTTAAAAACCAACCAAATAAAAAAGCTGTCAGAAGGGAAAATTTGGATCTCTGGTTAGTCTGAGAAAGCTTAACATGTGCCAGAGCTGTATTTCCTTTGTTGGGCTGTGACTAAAAGTGCACGCCAGGCAATGGTGGAGGATGTGAAGCACTGGGCTGCGTGTCCCTTCTTTGTCTTGCCCTAAGAGCCAGGCCAGCACGGGGGACACAGTGAGAATTCTCAGCCCTTCTGCCTGTGTTCTCTTTCAGACCCTCTAGACATTAACCCCAGTGTGGACTTCCTCTTTGACTGTGGGCTGGTGGGACCAGATGATGTGTCCACAGAGCAAGATCTGCCTCGTGCTGTCCGAAAGGTGAGCTGCCTGTGGGGGCCTCCAAACCCAAAGGTCTTTGGGTTTGGAGTGGGAGCTGCCATCTGGGACGAATGGGGTGAAGCATGTCAGAGGCTTTGGTGTGCTGGGGAGGTTCTGCCCTCTCCCTTCAGTGGCCTGTGGGCCACTCCTTGAATGAAAATACTTGCCTGTCATTTTGGAAGAGATTTGAATGCCACAGGTCTCTTTTCTGCCTGCGGTCCTCATAACTAATGGGCATTGTTGGGTTGGCTGTCAGCAGAAGGACACACTGGGAGGGAGCTGGCAGTCAGCAGGTCTGAGGGGTGGCCGGGACTCTTGCATCTGTCTCAGGTAGGTGCCTGGTCTCACAGTACCCGTCTCTGCAGGGGCAGAAGCGTCTGGTGCTCTCTGAAAGCTGTTCCCGGGACTCAATGAGCAGCCAGCCCAGCTGCACGGTGCTGAACTACTCGTACGGTGTGAATGCCTGGAAGTCCTGGGTGCAAGCCAAGTATGCAGGGGGAGAGACCAGCAAGGGAGAGGAGCTACGCTTCGGCCGTAAGTGCTCTGTCTGGAGTGGCAGAAACCTCCCAGAAGCTGGGTCCCAGGGTGCTGAGGTGCTCCTGGCTTTGCAGGCTGTTGTCTCAGGCTGCTGTGCTTGTCTCCACAGCCAAGCCCATGAGGATCAAGGAAGACATCTTGGCCTGCACAGCAGCTGAGCTCAACTATGGCCTGGCCCAGTTTGTCAAGGAGATAACACGGCCCAATGGGGAGCGCTACGAACCAGACAGCATCTATTACCTCTGCCTTGGCATCCAGCAGGTGAGGGAGGGCTTGCTACCCTCTAATCCTCTACAGCCAGACCTAGGGATCAGATCTGGTGAGGGGAACTTTTGTACCCTTTATTCTGCCTTCTGGGTACCCCGAGAGAGTCACTGAACTCTCCTTCAGTGCCTCACCCTAGGACAGCAGCCCACCTGGGGCAGTCTTTGTTCCCAAGCCCAGCGGGTAAGGTGGGATCTATTCCCCACCCTTCTTGCACATCCTTGAGGAGGGCTGGGAGATCTCCCCAAACTCAGTCCCTTCTTCAGCACCAAGTCTGCTGTGTCATGTCCTGGGGTTTTCCTCACAGCTCTCAGAAGGGGGTGGTTTGAGCAGCCTGTCCTGCAGCCCTGGTTGTACAAGGAGGGGTGCTCTGCGTGTGTGCCCGGGGCTCTCTGGGGAGGGTTTGCCTTCCAGGTGCTGCCATGTCTCTCTTGACTGTGTGTTCTGTCCTTTCTAGTACCTGCTCGAGAACAATCGTATGGTGAATATATTTACAGACCTTTACTACCTGACCTTCGTGCAGGAGCTGAACAAGTCCCTGAGCGGCTGGCAACCCACAATCTTACCAAATAGTACGTGTTCCCAGATTACCTTCAATCACCACGTATACCCAGTTTGTGCTTCTAGCCTCGGGTCCTCTGGTCTGATGGTGTTCCCCCAGCCTCAACCCTCTTCCTTGGCATAGGCAACAGGGTCCTGCTGTGTCTTGGGGTCAAACTGACCTGTACCGACAGTGGAGCTGGCTTGCTTTACGCCTCAGCAGCTTCTGTTGCCCAGAATCAGGGTAGCTGAGAGAAGAGCTTTGTGTCCTGGGACAGGTTGAATCTTTTCACCACTTCAGTGATGTCTGCACCCTTGGCCAAAGAGGACACCCAGCCAGGAGGCATGCCGGCCTGTGCCTTGGAGTTAGTTCCCAAAGCTCACCTTAGGGTAGTGGCTGTCCCAGGCAGAGGCATTTGGCTCCAGACCTGTGTGTAGGCAGGAGCTGGCCGTGTCTGTCCTGCTGGCTGCTTTTCCTTCATCTCACACCGAGTGTGGTGGTGCACTGACCTGGAGTTCGCTTTGTGACCATCCCTACAGGCAGGAGGGGTTAGGATTGACTTGCATTCTGGCCTGGGGTTTGGCTGCGCTCTGGGGTGGCTTGTAGCTGGGCAGAGCTGATGGCTCTGGAGAAGTTACCCCGTGGATGTTGTGAAGCATCGGTCTCCTGCAGTGAGCTTGCCTGGGCAGAGTGAAGGGATTGTCACAAGGCTACTGTTGATGTGACCTGGTTCCTCCTCTGTATGTTGCAGACACAGTTTTCTCGCGTGTCGAGGAGGAGCACCTCTGGGAGTGCAAGCAGCTGGGCGTTTACTCACCCTTTGTGCTCCTCAACACCCTCATGTTCTTCAACACCAAATTCTTCGGGCTGCAGACAGCAGAGGAGCACATGCAGCTCTCCTTCACCAACGTGGTGCGCCAGTCCCGCAAGTGCACCACGGCCCGTGGCGTGACGAAGGTGGTGAGCATCCGCTACTACGCTCCTGCCAAGCAGAAGAAAGGCCGAGGTAGGGTCTGTTGGAGCATCTCTCTGTCCTTTCCCCTGCCTCCCCCATCGGGTCCCAGCTGTGATCTGGCTCTCTCCCCCTCTGCAGATGGCGGCTCTGGAAAGCGGAAGCGTGAGGAGGAGGTACCAATGCTGGAGCAGCGGGAGAACAGGATGAACCCACTCCGCTGCCCAGTCAAGTTCTATGAGTTTTATCTCTCCAAATGGTGAGGCTTTCTCTGGAGAAGGGACATGTGTCATTTTGGGGCTGTTTCTCAGTTTTGGTGGGACTCTGTGGAGTGGCTTCTGCTCATAAACATTTGTACTTGAGTGTGAGCCCTTGCCCAGGGTGTGCACTGCTTGTAGAGACTGTGGTTGAGAGAATGCTTCTCTCCAGCCCCTTCCACTACTTGTCTCTCTCTGGAGTGTGCAGTATGAGTCCTGGTGCTTGGCTGGTTAGGGCTTTGGTCCTCAGTGAGGAGCTGCAGACTCAGTTTGTGTCCTCATCCTGCTGAAGGATGAGAGACTGTGACGAGCCTTGAGCAGCCCTTGATAATGGTGAGGGCAAGCCAGGCTTTCTGAGCCCCTGGAGCTGGTGTCCCGAGGCTCACCTTCCTCTCTCTTTACAGTCCCGAGAGTCTGCGGAACCGCAACGATGTCTTCTACCTGCAGCCCGAACGGTCGTGCATCGCTGAGTCCCCCCTCTGGTACTCGGTCATCCCCATGGACCGGAGCATGCTGGAGAGCATGCTGAACCGCATCCTGGCCGTGAGGGAGATCTACGAGGAGCACAGTCGGCTCAGCGGCCTGGAGGACGACATGGACTAAGATGGAGGCGCTGCCGGGCTGGCTGTGCCCCAGCCCCACAGGCCTCGTCTCCCTGCCTCCCGCTGCGGGGGCTGTGTGGCGCGGGAGGGGACAGTGCTGCAGCGGTGCTGTCCCTTCATCCTTACCGGACTCGGACATCCCATCCTGCTCCTTCCAGGCCTCTCCTATGTACGTGGCCCCCGCGCTCAGCCCTGCCTCCTGTCCCAGCTGCTGGGTGAGCTGTCTTCCCCGGGGCCAGTCCCCACAGCACAGGGGTGGTAGAGCCCCCCAGGGCAGCTTCCCTTGCCCAGCCCTGTCCCCCCCCATGCCTTCCAGCCCTGACACTTCCCCTGTCTCCCTCTGCCCCGGGGCAGGAACCGCACAATGTGGCAGAGCGCCGTCTGGGACCAGCAGCCCCGAGGCTTTGAATTCCCCCTTCCTTTTGCATCCCCTTGCAAGGCTGCGGGTGGCACGGTAGGGACGGTAGCTCTGCTGCCACCATGATGGGGTGGTGTTTTCAAACCAGTGGTGAAGGACCAGGGGCAGCCTGAGAGCTGGTGGGTCAGGAGGAGTGTTTGTTCACAGGGGTGGGAGACATCTGGGTGGGCTGCAAGGAGTGGAGGGAGCCAGTGCTGGAACGTGAGGGCAGAGAGCTGGCATCGCTGGAGGGGCACCCCCCTCATGCCCAGCCAGGCTGTCTCCTGTCCTTTGGTCAGTGTTTTCTGAGTCAGCAGAAAACTGGCGGAGGTAGCTCTGCACCAGCGCTGTCCTTCTCTCCCCACTGTCCCCCCTCCTGGCATAGGTGCCATCGGTGGGTCCCTCTGCTCCAGCCGAGGGCTTAGGCAGCCACTGGCAGGGGTGGGGAACTCTGCCTGGCCTCCCCCTCCCTCCCGAAGCCGTGGGGTGCCAGCACCCTGCCCGAGGTGAGCCTGGCTCCGACTGTGCCACTGCCTCCTGCCCCTCCTTGTGTTCTGGTCAGTTTTCTTGAGCTGTACATGGGTCTCTTGTTGAGCCTGTATATATTGTTCTGGGCCCTGGCCCGGGGCCCGCTGTTCTCTGTGTCCATGTGGAGAGTGAGCCGCTCACCAGTCTTGTTGTAGTGATGCCAGGGCAGTAGGACTAACCCTGTGTCTCTGGGAACCATTCATTTCAAATAAAGATGCGGAAAACTTTTGGCAGCCCCCGCTTTCCCCCTGCACGGGGTGGGCACGGCAGGAGGGCAGGGATGATGTCCCACTGGTGCCAGGCACCTCGCTCCTGCCCATCCCCACCTGCTTTCCTACCCTCTGCTGCCAGCCCTTTCCTACCCTCTCTAGCCCCTGGTGCCCTGCCAGCTCTGTGACACCGTGCCCCCTGGTGCCAGCCTGGCGTGCCTTGCCTGGCCTTGCCCATCCCTTGCCCACAGAGCAGCAGCCCAGCCCAACCCAGTGGTGGCCCTGCCCTGGCCATGCAATGTGTCCATGGGACGGACCGGTCGGAGAGCGATGCCGCGGTGCCCGTGGGCAGAGCAAGAGTCGAGTGAGGTGCAGTGGGTGTTTATTTGCTCCCCCCGGCGCTGACAGACCCCTGCCCCAACCCGGCCCTACTTTCAGCCCCACTGCTCCTACAAGTGCAGGGAGCAGCCGAGCTGTGTCCCCAGGGCCACGTCTGCCCCTCGTGCTGGCCCTGTGGTCCATGCTGGGAGCCTGGCAGGTTCCAGAGTTGGAACCACGACTGTGGCTGCCCGTGCATCCATCACCGACCCCTCGGTGTTCACACTGCCAGGTCTGCTGCTCGCACCTTCCCTCGGGACCCACTGGCCACCCCCAGCCACGCACCCGCCTTTCCCAGGGGTGCCAGGCCATGGGGCTCTCTGCCAGCAGCCCTGGGGCTGCCACTGATGGGCAGGGTGATGTGGGCACTGCGGGGCCCTGCAGGGCCACCGGGACCGGGCAGGATGCGGGCCTTGGAGCCTGGCCCCTGCCGGCACTTGGTGAGACCCAGGTGGTAGATCTCCACCAGGTTGAGCAGCAGGGACACGCAGGCCACCCCCAGCATGAAGAGGATGAAGATGGTCTTCTCGGTGGGCCGGGAGATGTAGCAGTTGACAGTGTTGGGGCAGGGCCAGCGGCTGCAGGTGTAGAGGGGCTTCAGCTGGAACCCATACAAGGCGTACTGGCCCACAATGAAGCCCACTTCCAAGAGAGCCTTGAAGACGACGTTGCAGACGTACGTCCTCAGGATGGCCCCCCGCATGTAGACCCGTCCCTGCCTGTCCCCTGCAGGGTGCCAGGGCTGCCCGGGTAACTGCCGCCCGGCCCCGCCGCCAGCCCGCGCTGCCGCTTGCTGCTCTGCCTTCTCCTCCAGATGCACCAGGTGCAGGATGTGGCCCAGGTACACGAGGCTGGGGGTAGAGACGAAGATGATCTGCAGGACCCAGAAGCGGAGGTGGGAGATGGGGAAGGTGCTGTCGTAGCAGGCGTTCTGGCAGCCGGGCTGCTGCGTGTCGCAGGAGAAGCCAGACAGCTCATCGCCCCAGACCCGTTCAGCGGCCGCCCCCAGCACCAGGATGCGGAAGACGAAGAGGACGGTGAGCCAGACTTTCCCCACTACTGTGGAGTGCTCCTGGGCACTCTCCAGCAGCCGCCCCAGCAGGCTCCAGTCCCCCATGGCTTGCGCCGCTGTGTCCTGCAAGACAGCCAGCCACCCTCCAGACACGGCCACCCCACCACCCGCTGCACTGCCATCCCGTCCCCAGGGCCTGCAGGGACCTGACCCAGGGCTGTCCCCACCCTGCAGCCCACGGGACCCCCTAACCTGTCATGGGGAGGGCAGTGAAGACCTTTCTGAAGGCGAAAAGTGGCCCCGCCACGCTGGGAGCAGCGTGGGGGACACTGCGGTGGACGCCTGGCCTGGGGACCCCTCACCGTTGGCGAGCGTGTGGGGCAGAGCCCCGGTGCTCCCACGCCGTTGTCCCCCCTCGGCGGGTCGGTGCAGGGACCCTTCCCAGCTCCTGGTCCCCAGCTCCTCAGCAGGGTGCAGGCAGGTCTGCCTGGCTCTGTCCCTGTCCCTCTGTCCACCCCACGGCGGGTGCGGGGCCATTGGGGCATGAGGCAGCTGCCTGCCCCATTGGCTTCCCTTCTGACTGGCAGATGAAACAGCCACTGGAGAAACTTTTTCCCTCTATTTTTGGTCTGGGCACTTTTCTAAATATATTAGGGGCTGCAGGGGCTGGTGCTGGGGAAGCGCGAGCCCTTGGACACGCTGCTCAATGCCACCCAGGGGTCACTGCTCTTGCCTGACGGCTGCCAGGGCGCTGCAGCCATGGCCCGGCCCGGGCACTGCAGCCCCCACCGCCCCTGGTGGCACTCACCTGGGGCAGGGCGCCAGGGTGGGCACCCAACACTAGCACCCCAGCCCCCGGCACGTCCTGGCCAGAGCAGAAAGGAGGGAGGCAGCGCCTGAGAACGGAGGTTTAATGGCCCAAGTTGCCCTCCTGGCCCTCCGGGAGGGCCAAACCGGCACCTGAGGGATGCCATCCATGGGGCAGGGACAGCACGGGGCCGTGGGGAGGGGGCGAGGGCTGGGGCCCCCGCGGCGCTGGCCTTAGCAGGCAGAGCAGCGGTCGCCCTTCTCCTGCAGCCCAGGGTTGCGGCGCAGCATGTCCTTGAGGGAGCCATCCTGCTCCGTCAGCAGCTGGTTGATCTCGTTCTGCTTGTACTCAGAGAGCTTGTGGCCGTAGAAGGAGCCCTTCCCTGATGTGGGGTTGGAGTTGTGCTGGCCACGGCGGGCACAGGCTCGCACCACCAGGTAGACCAGCTCCGCCATGTTGAGGACGATGCAGATGCTGGAGGTGACCAGCATGAAGACAGTGAAGATGGTCTTCTCAGTGGGCCGGGAGATGAAGCAGTCGACAGTGTTGGGGCAGGGGTAAGCCTCGCACTTGACCAGCCGCACCATCTGGTAGCCTGGGTATAGCATGTAGAAGATGTACATGAACACGGCCTCAAAGAGCAGCCTGAAGACCACGCTGCAGACATATGTCCACCACAGCGACCCTGAAATGCGCATCTTGTGCTTCTTCACCTCCTCCATGTGCTTGGGGTCTCCGTGCCCCGTCAGCAGCAGCAGCTTCTTCTCCTGGTGCTGCTGGTAGGCCACGTGCATGGCCACAAGGAGGGCGGGGGTGGTGACGAGGATGAGCTGCAGGGCCCACAGGCGGATGTGGGAGATGGGGAAGAAGTGGTCGTAGCAGACGCTGTTGCAGCCGGGTTGTTGCGTGTTGCAGGTGAAGGCAGATTTCTCATCCCCCCAGACGCTCTCGGCTGCCACCACCAGCACCATTATCCGGAAGATGAAGATGACGGAGAGCCAGATGCGCCCGATGGCGGTGGAGTGGCGGTTCACCCCGCTCAGCACCGTGTAGAGGCCAGCCCAGTTCATTGTTCCTCACGTCTGCGGGAGAGATGGGGGTTAGGAGCAGGAAGGGTGCCCCTGGCTGAGAGCCACCACCTTCTGGCCCTGGTGGCAGCAGCCCCCAGGAGGCACCCGGGAGCAACTGGCCGCCCCGGCTCTAGTTAGGGGGACAGCAGGATGGACGGATGGCAGGGTGTCCCCTGCTGCCGACACAGCTCAGGGCAGCATTTTGGCAGGAGACGGGTTGGCCCTGCAGTGCCAGCTGCTCCTGCCCTCCCACCCCACACCAGCACAGGGATCCTGACCCACAGCTGCTGCAGAGGATGTGGGTCCCACCTCCACAGGGACCCCCAATCTGCACCCGGCTCTCTGGCCAGGGATGGATGCAAGGAGCTCCATCCAGGGGCTCCTCTGCACCAGCACCTCCCTGCTCTTGTCCCCCACATTCCCTGCAGGAGCGGGGCTGGGGAGCCCCCCAGCTCGGGGCTCCCCAGCCCCGCTCCTGCAGGGACACCCCATGCGGCCAGGCATTGCCACCCTGCTCTGGGGAGCTCAGGGTAACCCCTGCACCCCGAGCACAGACCCCCTGCCCCGCCGACACCAAGCAGCCCCCCCGGGGGAAGCTGCTTTCCCACCCGGAGCACCAGGCTGGGAGGCTGGGACCTGCCCTCCGGCCCTCCTTGGTGGGGGGGCTCCCCGGGCGGCGCATACCTGCGGGTGAGGAAGGGTCCTGCTCGAGCTGCCCCCAAAGGCCCCCTCTAAGGTCTCATGTCTCCCGCAGGAGAGCTCCGCTCCGCCTGCCCTCGTCTCTATCCGCCACTGCCCTGCGCTGGAAGTCATATGCTGCTTTATAAACTATTTACATACAATGGGGCCTTTATCGGGCCCCCCCCGAACAACACACTTTAGCATTCAGATCCAACGCCCTGACTTCCGCCCACCCCGGGGCCAAACAAAGTGCCTGTGTGCTGCCGCTGCCTTCCCGCTGCCCGGCCCCGCACCCGCTCCCACCTTGCCCTGCGCCAGCCACGGCCACCGGACCCCCACCTCCCAACCTCCCCCCCCCGCCAGCTGCTGGCCTCAGGGTGCTCATCCCCCTCCCTGCCGGGACCCCCACTTAATGGGCATCACCAAGCTGGCCAGCCACCGGGGTGCCCCAGGGGGTGTCCCTTTCCCAGGAGGGGTGACAGAACCCAGCTGTGTGCCATCCCACACGGGCAGCATGGTGCTCCCTGGCCAGAGCTGGGGGTCTGGCTGGTGGCTGTGAGCCTGGGGGTCCCGCCATACCCCTAGGGCTCTGCTGCCAGGGGGCTGGTGCCAGCAACCATGGCAGCTCCCCACGCCTGCCCCGTCCCGCTGAGGACATGGGAAAGAGCCTTCTGGGGCACCACGGGCTGCACCCTCCCCCCCGCCACGGGAGCTGCGCCCCCCTCCCAGGACAGGGGGCCTCTGACCCTGCCCCACTGCTGGGCCGTGCTGGTGGGGGCAGACACCCCCCCGCCCCCCCCAATGCCTGTGTCCCTCTGGGCTGGTGTCCCAGCCACACCGTCACGCGGTGTCCATCCCCGCAGAGATGGTACCGTGTCCCTTGGGTTTTGTCCCCAGCAGCACATCCAGTAAAACCCACCCACCCGCTGGGGGCCTGTAGGGCTGCTTGTGGTGGCCGGGGTGAAGGAGGTGGTGGGGCAGCAACACCACTCCAAAATGTCACCTCCACTCTGTAGCTCAGGGGAAGACCACCTGGAGCTGCACAAATGGTGGTGGGCAAAGACACACACACACACACACACACACACACACTCCCCCCCAGTGAAGCCACGGGAAGGGCAGCCAGTGGCCCGGCCACACTCTGCTCCCCCTATGGAGGCCAGCACCCCCATCTCTGTCCCCCCCCGGCCCATAGTCCAGCCCCTCTGCATCCCCCTCCCTGGACTTCCCCAAGCGTCCCCCAGCTGTGTGGCCACCCCCGCGGCAGAGCTGTGCCCCCCAGGCTCTCACCTGGGCACCTGGAGGAGGCAAAGTTCTTGGGGAGGGAGCGTGGCGACCTCAGCCTCGGCGCGGCACCCTGGACTTTATATCGCCCGCACCGCGTCACCCACCCCCTCCCGGCCCCGCTCCTTCCAGGACACCATTCCTGCCAAATCGGCACCCCAGGTGTGCCCAGCCCACGCTCACACCACCCCGGCACCCGCCGCTGCCGCCCCGCGGCCCCGGAGACACCCCCGGGGACACCGCAGCACCCAGCCGGGGACGGCCCTCCCCGGGAATGTCCCCCAGGGAGCTCTGTGCCCCCCACCCCGGCCGCCCTCCCCTGCTGCCGGCATCCCTCCCCCCCCCCTGCAAGGCGGCCCTGTGCACCGCGGTGACCCCCACTCGCCATCCCCGGGCCGGGGGGGGGGTTGGCTCCGGGAGCCCCCAGCACCTGAAGCCCTTCTGGTGCCGCCGGCCAGTCCTTGGGGAGCCCCCGGCCCCCAGATTTCACGTGTGTCAGCGCCGCGGGGAAGGCAAACAGGTTGTCAACCATTAACCTGGCGAAAGGCCCGCTCCAAGGTCCCGGCACCCTGCGTGGCCCCGGGACACGGCGACGCTCTGCCCGCAATTTGGGGCCCCCGAGATGGGCTGCGAGACCCCCCCCGCCAGCCCCGGAGGGAGGATGGCCGTGATGCCACCCTCCCGCAGATGCGGGATGCGCCGCGGGGACGGCCGGGTGGCACCGTGGGGCGGCGGGGGAGGGCGGGTGGATCCCCCCGCGGCGTGGCGGGGCTGGGGGGACAGTGCGGGGCCCCGGGGTGCGGAGCGGGCGGGGCTGGCGGGAGCCGCAATCTCGGCCCCGATAAGGTCCGGCTGAGTCAGCGGCGGCCGGCGGGGAGCGGGAGCCGGCACCGCCCTGGCCCCGCACCCCGGATGGGACCGGGACCGGGACCGGGACCGGGACTGGGACGGCCCTGCCTGGAGCGGGATGCTGTGGGGACGGGGGGGGGCATTGGGGTGTGGTGGGGACAGACTGGGGGAAGGCGGGCAGCATGGGGCAAGTCGGGGCAGGCTGGGTGGTCAGGCTGGGTGGGGGGCACTGGGGGTCCCGGGGCGGGGGGAGGTCGACTGGGGGATTTGTGGGCTGGGCTGAGGCGGGGGGGGAGCATTGAAGGGGCTGCAGGAGGCAGGCTGGGGGGCACTTTGGGGGCTGCAGGAGCCAGCCCTGGGGGTGCAGTGGGGGGGGTCTGGGCGGCGGGGAGGGAGTTGTCGCCGTCCGCGTGGCGGCTGCGGCCGGTCTGGGCAGCAGGGGGCGCTGCGGGGCCGGTGCGGGGGGCGGCGGGGCCGCACCCGCTGGCGACAGCGCCGCGTTGGGGGGGGTTTGGGTGGGTGCGGAGCGCTCAGCCTGCGGGAATCCACCTGAAAACGTGATAAAACCGGGGAAAAACCAAAGCAGGAAAGAGGGAGGAGGAAGGGGGGTCGTTGCTGCCCGGCCCGCTCCCCTCACCGGCCATGGTAGCAGGACCGGGAGCCCCGGGGATGGGCGGGAGGTCCCTTCCCTGTCCGGGGCTGCCGCTGACCTTCGTGCCCGGGCTCCGGGCACCGCCGCCTGTTTGCAGTGGGCAGAAACAGTTGTGCAAAAGCCAAGCGGTCAAGGACAGGCTGTTCAGAGCAGCTGTGGCCGCCTTCGCTGCCTCCAGTGCTCGGAAAATCTGCCCCGTCCACGGGACCAGAAACGGTCCGGGTCGCTAATGACGTTAATGGTGAGGTTAATTTGGTGTCTGAAGTCGCAGGGAAGGGCTGGAGGTGGTGGGCACGTCGAATGCAGACGGGCCGATGAGGCTGGGCAGGGCTGAGCCAACATCCGGACGGTGGGACGGGGGTGACGCAGCTGCTGGCACCTGGCTGGGGTCAGAGATCTCACCGCCCAGCGTCCGCCTCGGGGCCATGGAGAAAAACAAGCTCCAGCCCTCGCTGGAACCTCCGCTGCCAGGAGGAACAGGGTGCCGCAGAGCAGGCCCTCAGAGCCCCCTTTCCGCTGCCATCCCACGTGGTCCCATGGCCTCCCCACGGGTCTGGAGGGCTCCTGCAGTGCAGGGACCAACAGGCTTCCAGGCCGGGGCTGAGGGCAGCACAGGCCTCCCCGGATCCGGGCTGCAGCCCTCGGAGAGACAAAACCCTCTGGGTTGAGTCAGCTCTGCCGGGAAGGGCATTGGCAGCGGGTGAGCACAGAAACGCTTTGTGCCGCGGCAGCGGGGGGCTGGGGGGGGGATTGCAGCACCCGACTGTGGGTCTGCTGTCCTGTGCTTTGGGGTGCAGCGACCAGGACCAGGATGGTGTCCCGGTGATGCTGCTCTGCAGAACAACGACCCTGTCCCACTGGGTGAGGCTCCGGGAGCAGGCAGGGCCCAGGCTCTGGGCACTCACCCCCTCCCCAAAGGGACCTTTGGGGTTCAGTTCCCTTATGTTTCTCTTTGCCAGCAGCCCTAAAGTGTCCCCTGAAGCTGAGGGTGTCCCACCATCGTCACAAGGATGTTGAGTGCACGTGCCCTCCTGGACACAGTGTTCCCTGGACTTTGCCGTGTCTCTGAAGAAACACTGCTGATGGTGAAGGACGCCGTGGACAGGGCAGGCTTGGGAGCTCAGCAAAGGCAGTGGCATAATAGCAATGTGTCCTCTGTCACCAGCTTGCCCCTGGGGTCCTAGCTGTGGTGGCCATGTTGGCACATGGGGGACCGTAGGCAGCCGGGACCGTGCAAGGATGAGGAGGGGCAACAGAAGGGCAGGGCAAGCCCCTGTTCTTGGGCAGAAGGGCATCTCCCCTTCAAGAGGGCACGAGGCACCACAGCATGGGCAGCCTGCGGTGATGCTGGTGGCACTGGGATGGGCCACTGTCGGCCAGGCAGGGCTGGCCCCGCGGGGAGGCAGCTGCTCTTGGAGCTGTGCTGCGAAGCACCGGCATTTCCATGGAAACCTGGCCCCGTGGCCTGATGTGGGTTTTTCATCTTGGTTCCTCTCACAGCCAGTCACTGTACTGGGGCGACTGGTGGCGGCGAGGGAGGCTCCCGGGACAGCGTTGCTGGGGCTGCCCGGGTGTGTGGGAGCAGAGGGGCCGGTGGTTGGGGCAGCACTGGATGGGGCTGTGGGTTCAGGGTGGGGAGCTGAGCCCCTGCCCGCAGCGCTGAGCCCACAGCTCTGCGTGGAAAAGGCAGAGCCTGGGGGCTCTGCCCTGGGGGGGAGTCCTGTGGGAGTCCCATCGCAGCTCGGCTCTGCTGCTGCCCGTCCCAAGTGCTCCACAGCATCCCTGCCCACGGTGGCACCGTGGCTACCTGCCTCTGCTGCTTTCCTCATCCCCTCCATCTGCCTCATGGTGAGGACCCTGCTGCCACC